>VZRQ01008997.1:220743-287176 GCA_013397975.1 Machaerirhynchus nigripectus
GCCGCCGCGTGTGGCTCCGCGCCCGCGGCCGCACTTGCCAGCGGTTTCTTCTGGTTTAATTTTTGATTTTTTTTTTTTTTCCCTCCTGCCCTCCCTCCCCCCTTTGGCAGCCCCCCTCCCAGCCGTGACGCCGTGGTCGTGGCGCGGGGCTCGCTGCCGGTAACTGCGGGGAGCGGCGAGGCGGAGCGGCGGCACCGAGCCGGGACCGCGGCGGGGCAGAGCCGGGCGCCCCGCTCCATCTCTCCTCCACCCTCGGTGAAAGGCTCTGCCTTCCCGTAGCATTTCATTTTCTCCGGAATGGGGAGATTTGGGGAAATTCGGGCTTTGGCACGTTGCAGCCACTTTTTTTTATAAGGAGGGGTGACTTTCCCGTTTGTTTTAGCCGGTTTCCAAAGACATCACAGAACCGTCTCCTTTTTTTCCCCCCCCTTCTCTCTCTCTCCCTCTGGGATGAAGGCGACAGGGAAAGACTCTGATTTCCCCCCTCCCTCTTTGCTAGGAATAGAACTTGGAAATGATACCGGGATGTACCTGTACGACTTGGAGGTATCCGTATGCCCAGCTCTCTCCTGAGCACTTTTGTTCGCTCAGAGCCTGGGAATCCCTCCTGAGGGAGACGGCCGGGGGGGCGGGGCATGGTTCTGATTTCCTCCCCCCTTTGGCTGCCCAAGCACCTTTCCGATGGCGGCTCCCCATCCTGTCTTGGGGCAGGTGCTCCTTGGAAACCCTATGAACTTGCGAGTGTCCTGCCGCGCAGGGGAACACAGGAAAAGTTTTGGGTTGAAAGGGTAGAAAACATCCAAAGAAGTAGGAATAGGAGGGAGGAGGAGGGCTCTTGGCTGGGTGGGAAGGGGACCTGGTGGTCAGGATTGCTGGGCATCAGCAGCTCCTGCCCGCCGGGTCCCGCAGCAGCAGCGTGGGGAGCAGCGGATGAGAGTGGCAGAGTGTGGAGTGCCTTGAGAAGCTGCACCTCTGGCAGCACGGGGCGTCTTCTGCAGCAATAGCAGGGTCACAGCACAAGGCTGTCCGTGAGGTGCCTTTTTTTTTTTTAACTACAGATTAAATTTTGTGCGGGGTTTGTCCCTCCTGGCCGGGGCTGGGGTGGTCGTGCAGGCACAGATGTGACTAGAGGAGGTCTGATGTGTCTGGCAGAAACCTCGTGCCTGCAGCCTTACTGGGAAATGGCATGTGAAGTAAGAGTGGCGTGTGCTGCCGTGGTTTTATTAGACCAGCAGATTAGTAATATTATTGTTTAATAGGTATCTGTGACCGAAGTGCTTTGCCAGTGTAATACATTTCTGTCCTGGTGAAGCCTTTCTAATGTAGATGTGGCTTCAGTATGTTGTATGAACTCAGCAGCTCTTTGAAACAGAATTGCAAATTGGATCTCTGGATGAGGGATAGCAAGGTATTGGCCAGCAACTGGGAAGAATGTAAATGCTAAGAATTCGCTGGTCCTTATTTTACTGTGCCCCCATATGTGTGTTTATCCCCTCAGGCTTCTGCAGAAAGTAGTGGCCGAGAGCTCTCCCAACTCTGTCCTCTCTTCTTGTAGCCGTGATAAACTCAGTGCCAGAAAGCATGGATAGGTTTGTATAGCTCAGTTATCAGCCCGAAGACCTTGTGATTACTCACCTTTGCGAAATGACATTTTTCCTGCCTGTCCACCCCAAGAGTTCACCTGTCAGAGTTTCATCACACAGGACAGTTCCTGCTGTCAGTGTTTGAAAGTAGCACACTCTTTCCAGTAGCTTTCTCTCAAAGTACCATTTTTTTTTCCTTTTTACTCTAGTTAAAATCAGCAATTTCTAGTGTCTGTAGAATGAATAATCCATAATATGAAACAGCCCAAGTTTGTAGTGTCATATTTGGGTTCATTCTTGTTGTGGGGGGGAAGTTTTATTGTGTTTTTATTAAAAGTCAAGAAAAGCCAACATTAAATTTAGTAAAGTTACTAGCTGCTTTCTGCATTTTCAAACCAGTTTCAAACTGCTCCAGGCTGGAATGAGAACACAGCAGGTTTTGCTCATCCTCGTAAAAGACAAAGATTTTAATGCCAGGCATGACATCACTGTATTTGCATGTGCGACATCTTCAGGTTTTATTCCTTTTTGCTTTGCCCTAACTTGGATGATCCTCAGAAATACTATTTGGAGTCTCTTCTGGTTGGGATGTTTTGATCCATGTCTAAATTATTTTTCTTTGTGTCCACTTAAGGAGTGGAAACATCCACTGAAAATAAATCAAAAGAGTATTTTAATTAGAATTTGTTCAGAAACATGCAGTGTCACAACTGAATTCCCTGAGATTTCAGCATGGCTGTCAGGTAAAGCTGCATTTACATTTTGCATGGAGTGTAATTGTAGTTTGACTTTCTTTCAAGTGTGAGGGTTAATTCAGCAAGTGTGTTTTTTCCCTGAAAGTTACTGCACATCTGCATGATGGGTTCTGTTCATACTGAAAGTAAGTTAATAAACAGAAGTTGGCATTAAAATAATCTGTGAAGGCCTTAACTTAAAGCCATTAAAATAATTGCTGCTCTTCTGTCAAGTTGTGTTTACATATGTCACATCATCTGAAACTAATATTTGTGGTTAGTTTATTTTATCAAGCCTTCAAAAATAGACTTGAAGTTTATGGGATGTAATGATACATTTCAGTCCCAGGGTAACAGTGAGTTGGGTCTTTTTCTGAAAAGCTGAAAGAGCTGTTGATTTTCAGAAGATTTCAAATACTTTTCATACAGGGTAGTATTTGAGAGTTTGATTTGTGAAGATGTAGCAAAATGGAAATAAAATAAGTTGGGCGCTTGGAAGATGAAGAGCATTCGATTCCAGCCTTGCCTTCCAGAGACAGTTCAGAAATCACCAAGCCAGCCCTCTCCCCAGAACTGCCATGCCTTTGCAAGGCAGAAGGGTTGTTTCGTTGGTTGTTTTGTTTTTAAAAATTAGCACTTGGGGTTGTTGCAGAAATGTTGTGAGTTTGAAAATAAGACGATGCATTTGGCAAGCTTTTTTCAGAACCATGAGACCCCAAACCAGTTTCTAAAGTGAAAACTGAATTTTCTGTAAGCAGAGTTTATGTAGAATTTACAGTAGAGTGAATTTATGTAGAGTTTACAGTATTGTGAGTCTGCTGGTGAAACTGAGGGAGAGGTGTGAAATGATTTTGTGTATTTAGCACTGCAGAAGGCTCAGATGGCTGGGTTTTGTTAGTGAGCAGAGAGAGAACGACACAGGCAAGGAGAGAAGGTTTAGGTGCTGGCAACCAGGAGGGGACTTCAGAAAAGACATCCTAGGAGATTCTGATAGCTGAGGACGTGGATTAGGGTGCAACATCTCCGTGAATTCATGGATGAGACTGCATGTGCCTGGCCTGCAGTGGGCAGTGCCCCGGGTGGGGCTGGCGATGGCAAGGCTCACGTCAGTGCTTGACAAAGGGGAGCATTTGTCATCTGGAGGGGTGGCTGGGGAGGAAGGGTTGGGAAGCAAATGGGGAAGAAGGTGATCTGGAACACCTGCATGGTTAGAAATCGCACATCGGGAGTGGAGGGGGTGAGCTTGCAGCGAGTTTTGACAACCTTTGGCAAATTGGCTGGGGGCACGGGCACATGCTGGGTGCTGAAATCAAGGCATGGGCAGGGAATTCAGCTTTGCTCTGAGAACAAGCCTCCCCAACAACATCTGCAGTTTATAACTTCTCCAGATTGTTGTCCAGTGCAGACCTGATCTAGCAAAGTGGAGCCTGATCACCACTTGCTTGCCTCTCAAATTACCTTTTACAGAGTTTACTGGGAGGAATTTGCAGATCTCCACACCTCCCACCCACACAGACTACATGTTAAACAGTACCGTGGTCCAGGCTCACCCTTGGATTCAGTTTCCATCTGTATGATTCAAAAGCTCTGAAATCATGTAGGTCTCTGTCTCCTGCTGCCTTTGTCTAGGACTGTCCAGTCTGAGGGTGGAAAGGGACCTTTAAATTTTTTCCTTATGTCCAATCGACATAAGTCGATTGCACTCTTTCAGTTTAAAACCATTGTGTCCTCTCCCATCGTTATAGGCTTTCATAACAAGTGAGAATTGTGTATGTTTAATATCTCATAAGGCAAGGTGCCCAGAGCCTTGGAGCACACAAGCACTTTGGTCTGGTCAGCATCCCACAAGCACATCAAGAACTTTCTCCTTGGGTAAATGTGCAGATAGTGGGTTTATTGTCCCAACCCTGTCTCAGTACGTGCCATTGGCAAAAATGTCTCTTTGCTGCTGTAACAGCCCTTTTGCTGATGGGTTTTGCCAGCACAGCTGCTTCAGTGACATGTCCTGCCCTGGGCTGATACAACACATGGTAAGGGTTAGCGGTACAGACCTGGAATGAGATGTGCCCATGCAGACATTCCTGCTGTCATGTGCTTGTTCAGCTCCTGATGTCTGCACATCAACCCTCCCCTCTGGGAAACTGCTGGAATTAAGCCCGAGTTAAGCGCAGACCCTCCTGCAGGTACAGGCACTGGAGGTTTGGGATCACAGGAATGGGCACATCCTGGCAAGTGCAAGTGGTTCTGTGTGCAAGTCACAGAGTTTCGTCAAGACCGGTATTACCTGCCCATGGTGTAATTCAATTCACTTGGTAAACTCATCCACAGCCTGAAATTCATCTTCTTTCCTGGAAAAATGTTGCAAGATGAAAAGCAAAGTTACTTGCCTTGTGTTACTCTACTAAGCAAACCCTTAGCTTTGGCTTTGTATAGGAACAGCCCTCTTCTCTCCCTCCTCTCTTAAGTGACATGTAAGGATATAAATCTTTAGTATTAGCTTTTAACCTGTATTATTTTGATGCTGTGATTTACAGTGTGGTCCCAGTTGGCACTGGTGGAGGGGACGATTGATTTCATGTGAGTGGTGGGTGGGGTGGGATGGGAATGTTTTGCACTGCTTTTCATGTCCTATTAGAGGCCCAAAAGCTTCAACTTTCCTTCCCTTTCTTCCTCCCATTCTTCCTGTCCTGGCCTTATTTCCCTTCTTAAATATTATATTAAATATTTTTCAAACTTGCCGCCTCAAATTACCTGTTTATTTTGGCTTCTTTTGTAGTTGACTGTATGTTGTTCCCACAATTTTCTAATAAGTGTTAAAACTGCATGTTTCACTCACTGGAGCTTAAAACAAACAAAAAACCCCAACCAACAAACAAGTGGAAAGATATTTTCTTGCTTCTTTGGAGTCAGTGACTGTAACTAAGGAAGCCTCAGATTCACTGTTACTTAACCTCTTGTCCAGTTCGATGAGTGGAGGAAGAAGTCCTGTGAGCAAGACTGTATAGGGAAGAATGTGGTTCCTTTCTTTTTAAGCAGAATCTTGTTATTTGTAGTTTGTTTTTTTTTTAAATACCACCCAGAAAAAGCAAGTTCTGTGCTGCTGCTGAAGGCACCCTCAGAGGGATGTAATAAAATACCAGTATGTCTCAAGAACTCTGTGCCCCTTCCCTTGCCTCTGATGTGTGTGTTCCCTTTTCTCACTCCAAGTTTTGGACATCTATTTTTTACATTTCTCAACCTAATTTCATGCTTATTAGTTTCAGTTACTTTATGTTGAACTTCACTTCGATAGCAGAAGTGGTAAAATACTTGTTCTTTTTCTTAAATCTTATTAGCAAGACGAAAGTCCAAGAGGATACCAGTTGGAAGCAGTTAAGCTTAGTAGGGTTTCAAAGTGTGCTGGGATGGTGGCCTGGGAAGTGGTGCAGGGAGGTTTTTGCCTCCTCTCATGCCAGTGAAAGCCAGTATGAAGCAGAGAGCGGCAGCATTTCCAAGCTGTGCTGCTGGGCTGGCAGAGCACTGCTGATTCACTTCCACACAAAATGAAGGAAAGTCCTGATGGTTCTGGCCTCAAGTGTTTCTGGGGATATGCCTTCCCCGCCCGTCTTCCTACCGCCCACCTCGAAAGCAAATATGTCTTGTTGTGGGTTTTTTTTTCAGCATCCTCTTGAGCACAAACTGTCAGGCACCACAGGGAGTTTTTCCTTTTCTTTTGTCTCTCCAGAAACTGATTTATTTAAATGATATGCTGGGAGCACACTGCTGTTAAAGGCTTTGGTGCTTGTTGTCTTCTGAGCTTTGGTACAGTTTTCTTGAAAAGTGTGGAAGATGGGGTTATCCCAAAGAATCACGGCTTCCCCTGAAGCTGTTTTTTTCTGCATTTTTCCAAAGAGATCCCCCTTCCTGGTCTTCTGTGAAGAGTGTTGTTTATTTCCATGTGATTGAAAGGCAAGGAAGTTGTTTGAGTGCTCCGCTCCCTCCTGGGGAGAGCACTTGGCTGCCTGGCAGGAAGTCCACATGATTGTCACTGCTCCCACCCATGGGACCAGCACACCAATGGCCTCCTTTTGCTCAGCCAGAGGTGGTTACAGAGTCCTTTATCGCTTGTGAATTTACCATCTGGCATCCCCATGTCATCTCTTGCAGCCTATCACCATTATGATGCTGCTTTTCATTACCAGGAAGTGACATTCAGTACCAGGAGTCATGACCTTGCAGATTTTTGAGATCTGTTCCTCACATCTCAGGACCCTGCAACCTTTTTTTCTTTTTTTTGAGACAGTAGCCCTTTTGCCTGGGGTTTAACCTAAGGCACAGATCCTCCCAACCTGTGCTTGGGTGCAAGCATCTTGCCAGGAAGGTACCAGCTCCACTGTGTGACCATTGTGAGGGCTAGGTTTAGTTTTCTTTGAGAAGCCAGCTGAAAAAGCTGGCTGATGATGCCAAAAAAGCTTCACATGGTGTTTTCAAACCAGGGAAAGTGCCAGGGGCTGCCGCATGGAAGAGTCGGCAAATGTGCCAGTCCCCAGCGCGCCCATGCCAGGCTGCCGAGGGCGGGATCTGGTGGCCACTGAGGACCTGAAGGATTTTGCCCAACTACAGCGGGTAGGAAGTTTCCAGGTACAAATGCTGATGAAAAATTCAGAGTAAAGTGCTGCCTAAAGAAGCCTTTACTTCCCTCTACCTGACCAGGATTCTTCAGCATAAGAGAGGAGTTGGCTCCATGTGTGTTTTAAAACAATTGGAGTGACAAGAAAGAATGATGTGTTTGGAGGGAACTGTTGTCTTAACTACTTTTAAATTGGCATGTCCTTCTTCAGACTTGGAGCATCCTCGCAATTTTACTATTGCTAAAATAGTTTTCAGAGGATGCCCCTCACCTATGTACCTGTTGGTATATTGTCAGTGTGCCTTGGTGATGTCAGGGGGGTGAGGTGGTTTGGGAAATACTGCTCAAGGCAAACACAAGTTTCAAGATCCATGCTTAATCACATAAAGGAAAAAATCTTAGCTTTCTGAAGGATTTTGCTTTCAACCCTAAATATACTTGAGTGCCATAGATTCTGTTTGCTTGTCCTGTTGTCCTGCATCTTAGTCTTTTTGACCTTATTTTTATGTGTTTACCCTTTGTGTGATGGTCCAGGAGAGCGTGCGAACACTCGGTATGTGTCCAAGTCAGGAGCGGAGTGTAACAATATATTATTTACGCTGAAAAGAACTTGTGCATAGGAATGATCTTAGCTCCAGCCCCATCTCTTCTCCAGCAGCAAATCAGAGCACTGAGTTGATGGATTTAAAGTTAATCTCCTGAAATCTGAACTCCTTTTTGCTTCCTCTGTTCTTGCTTCTTGGTGAGCAGTGAACAGTCTTCTTCTCACCACAAAGTGCTCAAGGGTGAGTGCTTTCAATCTCAGGGTCTACAGCCCTAGGGTGCAAGGAGTGAGTGAGCACCAGACACCCTTTGACAGCTGGCTTCAATTCCACGCTGAGCCCTCTGCAACTCTCGCACAAAAATTTTGGGGGACTTAAATATGGGGTTCTTCTAAATAAAATAAGTCCACAAATCCCTGTCTGCACCCTGTGTCCAGTTTAGGAGGAAGATCATTGTTAAGCACATGGTTTGCATTTTTAATTTCTTTGTGGTACCTTCTTCCTTTGCTTCTTCCCCTACCAGCCTATTCCCACCCTGACATTTTTCTGGAGGGCTCCATCGGAATCCCAACAGGGAGCTTGCTGTGGCAGGGTGCTCGCAGGACAAGGAAAGTACCTTTCCATCTGCAGGAAAAGCACTGTTGTGGTGCTTGATGGAGTGAGGGATCTGCTTTGAAATGTGCTATTGAATGGGAAGCACTCCGGGAAAAGTGTGCGAGGTACTTTGCAGGGAGATATTGGGTATTTAACACAAGCTGCATCCCAAAATTTGTGGTGATGTCAATGGTATGCAGTACTGTATGGCAGAGGATTTGTGGCTGTTTGCAGGCTGCTTTACTTACGGATGGTAGCAGACAGCAAGAGGGATGGGAATTACCACCTGGGTTCTGCCACACTTTTAGCTTTTAGATCTGTTGTGTGGAGTGATGTGAGATGTCTTTCAGTGCATTTTGAATGGTGTATTTGCACAGGAAAGCTGAATTCATACCTGAGTTTCCTCTCTGTATTGATTTCTGCAGCCAAGATTGGAATTTGATCGTATTTTTCAGTTATCTGCCTTGCACACAAGGCATCCTTTCCTATTTCCTATTTGCCTCTCACTGGCACAAGCAGTAGGACAACTTACACTGGTTCATCTTTTCATCTAACATGCTTTACTTATTTTATTTTTTAATCTGTATTTTGTCCATCCCTATGTAGACAGGGGTTTTATTTGTTCCTTTTCTCTTATCCTGACCCTTTTACTGGGTCTCAGGGTAGAGGCTGCTACTGTGTGTTGCAAGGTCACTGTTTGGTTTGTGTATCCAGGCCCTGCTGTAGCATCTTCCAGAAGAGTTCCCATGCTGAGCTTCTGGCACAGATTGGCTGACAGACCCTTCTTCTGCTCAAATTTGTGATTACTGGTCTGCACAGCAGCGGAAAAGGACTGTGATTTGCAACTCCTCATTATTGGTCTTTGCAGCCTACAGATACTCATTTTGGAACACTCTTCAACTTTCGCTGTGGCCACTTAGCTTGTTTGGGGTTGCAGCTTGATTAATTTTTGGCTAGTGCATGAATGGCCCATGTCCCTTAGCTGTGTTGTAAAATCAGTAAAAAGTATGTTATCAAAGGATTGGAAAGAAAATGTAACACGCACTTAGCACTGAAAGTTTTGCAGGGTAGCTGGAGGAGAAAGTAAAATGCCAACTTTTTTTTTTTCTTCTTTTTTAAATGAAACAGGCAGCTAATAGGAAGTTTATTAAGAAACATTTGAGGTGGGGTAGGTTCTTGCAGTCATTAAAGGTTTTTTTTACTTGTCTGCTGTTTTAAAATATCTGTTTTTAAATTATGTAGAATAGATGGTGTGAGAGTGAGTAACAGCCCAACACACATCTGGATTTGGCAGGGTTTGAAGTTTCAAACTATGTGAAGTTTCATCCTTAATGTGATTTAAATAGTTCAAGGTATTAAAGTCTTTAAATCAATGTTTATAATGACTTTAAGACACTTCCCACTCAAAGCATGAAGGAGTGTTACATGCTATGGATTTTAAAAAGAGGCACTATACCTTTATTGATAATTATGTACTTTATTATTGAGTCTGAGTAGTAATTTTTTTTCCAGAGCATATTTGGAAAATGATAGTTTTTAATAAAATTACAGAATAAAGTAATTACTTGAAATTTAACTTTAAAAATTTATTTTATGTCTTAGCACAGTAAGGATCTACTAAGGTCACCTTTGATCTGCATTGAAAGCAGCAGGCAGAATCATGTTTGAAGGTGAGAAAAGTCAAGGACCAGTTTTGTTAAAAACTGGAGGATTATCCCAGGAGATGCTGTAGGAGGCTCATTGCTTAGATGAGAGTGGGGTGTTGATGGGGAAATTTTTTTGTCTCTTCATTGAGAACCTGCAGATAGATTAGGGAAATCGTAGGTAATTATTTAACAAAGGGCCCGGTGCTGCAGTTGCCTTTCACTCCTGTACTACTAAAACATCTCTGGTTTGGAGGGTGGAATTAAGACTGTAACTTTGAGATAAGGCTTTTCTTTTTCTTATTCTCTTTGCTTTGAATGCAAGGCTCTTGACTGCCAGCCCTGGAACAGATGAACTTTTGCACTCTGTGCTAAGGACACTTACATAAAAGGGAGGTACTCAGACTGCATCCAAACCCTGCTCAGTTTGCTCTTGAAGAAGGTGGGTCTGTGCTGTGCCTGCCCACCGAGGGGTCTTCAGGGAGCCTCTCTGCTACCAATCCTTGCTTTTTGTGCAGACCCCTGTTAGAAAACCACAGGAAAGGCTTAATCTGTGACAAGCCAGATGTGATGTGAGCTGAAATCCAGGCGACTGATTATTCCTGGGGCTAACAGGAATCCTGGGGAATTCCTGGGGCCGATGCAAACTGCTTTTAGTGTGTTCGATTTGTGGTGTTGAATTCCTGTGTGCACTGGGTCAGAATAACCACTCATCAGAGCACAAGTGGTGGGGGTCTCTCTACACCCTATCTGTTTTCATTAAACAAGTAGGAAGTTACTGTGCTGGGATTGATAGACCCACATACACATGAATGTGGAGGAAGACAGAAACAAACCTCACAGATATTTAAAAAATCAGTGATACTGGCAGGGATAATGCCATAAGGTGACATGCTTTCCTGTCTGCAAACACAGCCAAGGGATGTCAGTTCACACATATGAAAGTGTAAGTACAGCAAAGATACCTTTTTACCAAAGTCCTCACTGCATCTGAGGCTGAAATCACAGAAACAGTTCTTTGAAGTTGGCTGCCCAACTGTATTGTGAATTTGGCTTTCAAAGTGCAGCTTTGAACAAACAGTTGAGACCTTTAAAAGCCTTAACCCCCACTCTTTTTATTGGCATTTTTACATTTGTATTGCTATGGGGTGCACACACATACCTGCACATACGTGTGATGTGGTCCTACCTGATTAAGTGTTTGGAACATTACTCTTGTATTTAAGACACAGCACTGAGGCCTTTTCAGTCCCACAGATGTGCCTAGAACATCAGGATGGTCGGTTCAGACCACTCCAGCAGCCTCCATCCCTGCTGGGTGACAGCAGTGGGGCAGGGGGTTGCATGTGGTTCTGCTGAAGTCCTGTGATCAACTTCTGGGTCTTGCTGTGATGGGAAGAATTTGATAGAAGGATCAAGCCATTCCTTCACATTATCACAGTGTAGTGAATGGGCAAACACTACTGTTCTTGTCTTGCCTTTACCTTTGAGATCACCAGCGGCTGCTTCATTAACTATTAATGGCCTGCTCATTAATGCTGTAAAAGGCTAGGACCAATCTTGCAAATTTTCTGGACTCTTCCCCTGAAATATTTATGACTTGCTCGCTGTGCAAAAGGGTGAGAGCAACAGCAGAGAACATGCCTTCAAATTTTGTTGAGCTTTATTAAAGAGCTCATGAATATGAAGAAGTTGGTAGCTTCTTTCTGTTTTTTGGCTTTCTGACCTAGTGCTGCACATCTGGCTCTAGGGGTCGAGTGGGCTGGTGGTTTGCTGGAGCATCGGTGGCAGAGTCTTGGATGCTTTATTGATGATCTAGTTCCTGTAGTGCTTTCCTTGCATATTCCTAACCAGGCACCAAGGTGTAATCGATACCTCCAGGGGAGATTTTACTACTCTTAAGAGGTGGGCAAGCTGAGGCACAAAAGTTGAACAATTTGCCTGGAGCTGAGCAATAGAAAGCCAGCAGAGGATGGAAATGTTTTGCCCAAAACTGTTACGCTACTTTTGATTGAAGTCTGGTTAGTGCCAAAGAGGGGGACACTGGCTAAGCCTCATCTGAAGCCATTGCTCCAAGTCATTCCTGTCCCATTCCAAACAGAGTTCCTACATGATCGCTGAGAGGAGCATTGAGTAGTGCTTTCCCTGGGAAGGAGCCAGTTTGTTTTAGTTCTCTCTGGTACCAAGAAACAGCAGAGAAGCTATTTTACCCCTCCATTCAGATTTTGGAGATAAAACTGTGTCCGTCTCATGCTTAAGTATACCGGCAATAAAGAGTGTGTCCACTGAATCCCAACTGCAGCTCAGCTGGTGGTGCACCAGACAGATTAAAATCTCAGTTTCTTTCCCACAGCCATCTGCAGAGCGAACACTGGTGAAATACACATGGGAGGCATTTTTTGGTAAAGTAGGGAGATATGCTTTGAAGAGAAGAGGTATGACTCCAGGAATGAGGAGCGGTCTGTACAGTGGTTAACATCTTTTCCATATGCAGCTGGCCTTCAGAGTGAAAAAGGTCCTCTGTGTTTGGAAGATGCAGGGTGTGTCAGGAATGACCAGCCTTTAATACTCTTTGAACTTTTGGGTTGCAGGTAGTGCTGAAGTGGAGCCAGGTGGCAAAATAAATCCATATCATAAGCATTCTCTGGTACAACTTTCTTGTTATATCTTACAGAGTGAATATTTTATCCCACATTATATCAAATTGCAAGGGATGCTTATTTTCTCTCCTGGAGCCATTCCGTTTAATTGCTGGAACAAAGTTAGGGCAGACCCAGCGTTGAAATTCAAAGCCCTTCATTGAAACAATGTTAAAGTTAATGTTTATTTCACACTGCCATGTCAAGGTAAATGTGGTAGACACAACTTCATGGTCATGCTATGCCTTGTATGATTTCAGTAGGCACTGATGGGACTCCCTTGTCATGCTGATCTCCAGGCATATTCCAGCAGCATACTGATTGCCATCTGCTTTTGCCCTCAAAACTGGCATAAGTGTCTCTGGGGAAGACTTCTGGGATTCTGCTGCTACAAGAATAACATCCAGATCTTAAGCTACTTTTGTGAGTCTTTATTAAGGCAGTTCCTCCAAAAGCTGGAAAATGGGTAGATGCAAGAATTGAGTCCCTGTCTGTTGGCTGGTGCAGCTCTTCTAAAGACAGCTGCAGTGGAGGCTGCAGAGCAGATCGTTAGTGGTTTTTAGTTACCAGTGGATGCCATTACCTCTCCTTTTGTAGAGCTGCTCCCTTCCTTGAGAAAGATACGCCTCTCAGCAAGGGCACAAAGCTCCACCAAGATTTGGGAGCCCTTTCCTCACCTTTTCCTTGGTAGTTAGGAGGAGTCTGCCCTCCAAAACAGACACCATTCCTCCAACTCTGAGTTTGGGGCTGAAACACAGGTGAGAGATGATGTAAAATCTCTCTTCCTATGCAGCAGGAAGATCAGTGTAATTCAAAATGTTGAGGGCTGTGTCTTATCACTGCCAAAGGCATCAATTAGCCAGTACCAATTATGTGAGGAAACAGTGATAATTAACACTTCCAGTAAGTAGAAACTTACTGTATCCTATGAAATAACTGGAAGAAGGAGGGGTTCTCTGTAGAAATGACAACTTGCAGTTCTTGAAATCATAACATGAACTAAAATGGTGGCTGGCAGCAGAGAAGTTCCAGATGTACCTTCTGCCTACTGCTCAGCTGTGAGCTGCATTTCCAAGGAGAAAGCATGTGTTTACAATCTTGGGCAAATTCCTGTTTCCAACACTTTCAGACTGAGAACTGGACTGTGCTTTAGAGGATGCTACAACTCATTAGTCATTTTCCTTTTCTGGCAGTGTAGTCATGTCAAGATAAAAATGATTGTTGAGATTTATGAAAAGTGGTTTCTAAAGTCTAGCCATTGAAGTGATGTCTTGGCATCTAAGTGATCCATGGAGTACTGGGAGTTCATTGGGACTTGTGGGTCTCTAGCATTTTTGGTAGAAACCAGCTGTTGATTAGCTATATCTGTGTTTGCCTGTGTCCTCAGGGCTGATACACTGGGTTGGAAGTGTTAGTTTAAGTTTTCGTGTGTGTTTAGATTGGTGGGTACTCCAGCCAGCAGCCTCTTTGGGTCATAGTAAATTCTGACACAGGAAAATGTTATCCAGGCCTAAAATTAAAAGAAGAAAGGGCAAAACCAGTTCATGGGCAGAAATAGGGGCACAGGTCAGACAGCCAAATAAAATGGCTCCTGGTTGAGTCTGGGATGAGGTTATCCTGGGACACCTGCTAAACCTGGCCTTTTCAGAAGAGTTTAATCTCCTTTGAGATGTGCTAGTTCCTCGTTTTTTCCCCTGATGCCGTTTATGCATTGTGCTTGCCTTGGCTTAAGGACTGCAAATTGTCCTTTCCACTGCCCTGCTTGTATAGGTGGGTCCTTCTGCACTAACCTGATCTGATGGGGCCCAAAACAGCGCTCATGTAGAGTTTGTGTATCAATGAAAACCGTGCTGTTGGGGGCTTTATAAAACCATTTATTTCATGGCATCAGCATCTTGGCTCTTACTTGACAGCATCCAATGGTCCCCGCCTCCAGTGGACTGAGCAGCTCTGTGTGGCAAGGCACAAAGGCTGGATTTTGTATTACGACACAGGCTGCACTGTATGCTGGGGAGTTAGCTCGCATCCCGCCTTCTGCTGAAAATAGCTCGGGGTTAAGCTGTGCCTACACTACAGACTCCTGCCAGCAGCACTGTCCTGGCCAAACGCGTGGAGAGGTGCGATTGCTGAGTGACGCGGCAGTGCTGGCACAGCCCCGAGGCACAGCATGCCGGTGCAGGGGAAGCCACCCTTCCTCCAGCCTGGGAGGGACCCTCCTGGGTCTCCTGTGGACCCGGCACTGCCGCAATAGCACTGTCCCTTGTGAAACGTTTTGGTGAGGTTACGCAGGTGTTCCTCTGCTGCTGGAGTACTTCTGGGAAATTAGTTGCTGTGATTTTTAAAGGTGTGTTTTCAGATCCTCCTGAGTAAAACAGAGGTGAGAGATGCATTTTAATGTTCCGTGTTCTCTCTTACCCTCCTTTGCAGGGTGGTTCCGGTGTTCCTGCTGTGTCTGGAGCAGGGCACGGTGGCTGTTATTCTAGCTATGTGCCATCTAGTGCAGGATAATGTTGCGAGATCCAAAAATAAAAGGTGGAAAAATTTGCAGAGGAAACAAGGCACAACTTTACCACTTGGGCAGAGCAACTTCCTTCCCTCTTCCTAGCACAGCTTCACTCCTTGAGTCTTGAAAGATGGATACTGTTGTATTTTTACTACCTGCTCTGTCTTTCCACACCAACTTTTAATCCTTGGCTCCTTTCAAGAGAGTATGTTGTTACACTTCTAGTACAGGTTCTTTGATGAAATACTGCTCTTCTCTTCCTCCCCAGCATTTTAGAGCTACACATATCTTTGCTCAAGAAAAACACTTCAAGGTTAACCCCAGCCTCACTGGGGAAGCAGAGGGGAGAATGGTTTACTGGTGCTTATTTGAACTCATAGTTCTTAAAATACAAGCACCTTGTATCCTCTTGGGTATTTTCTGTATCAGTATTTGTGATACAGAAAAGTTTTGTTACAAGATTTAAGTGAAGAAGCTCTGAGGAATAAAAATGGTTTACACAAGGTCAGGCAGGGAATTAAAACCTCTCCCATAGCCTGGCTGGAACCATACCCTCTTGCCCTGTCCTTTTCCTCTGGTGCACCCGTGTCCCTGGGTAATGAGTTGCTGCCTGAGTGGCTCAGCTTGTCAATACAGTATAGGATCACTGATTTCCAAAAGAATCCCTAAGGATGTGCCAACTGAGGCCACATCAGACCTGCAAGTCTCTTACTTATCTCTTTGCTTGTATGTTGTAAGTCACTTACTGCTTTTGGCAAAACTAGTGCAATCATTCAATCTATTGCAATTGCCTGATTAAGTCATCAGATAAGATAAAAGTCTACAGAGATGTGATTATAAACGAGAAATTGTCAGGATGGCCAACTTGGCCTCCTTTAGGAATGTGGGTTCTGACTTGAAACCAATAGATGGTAAGGCTGTGATTTTGGCTTGGTTTTCTCCCAAAATAAGTATGGGAGGTGTCTCGTCCTTTGTAACAGTCTTGACTCCTCCCCGACTCCAGTGAAACTCGGCTAAGTTCCTTCCTGCAAAGAGGACCCAGAAAATTATTTTTCTAGAGCAGGTACTCCAGTTAAAATGCAGACATGATATGGAGAAGCAGAGCTTGAAGTGTTAACTGCTCTCCAGCAAGTTTCATATACATATATGCACATATATATATATGCACACACACACACATCTATATGTGCACCAGTTCTCTTAATAGCCATTGAAAGCAGGGATATCCAATTTCCAAGAGCATAAAGCCCTTGCATTTAGCCTGTTCCAACAGATAATAGGAGGTGTGACCTCACTATCATTTCCTTAATTACGTCACCATTTCTTGTTCCCCTCTTCCACAATCTCCCTGCAGCCACGGAATCACAGTTACTGTAGGAATTCACACTGGTGTCCTAGTGTTCAAAGCCAGCACTTGCTATTTTTGTATGTTTCTTGGAGTTTTTTGGGGTTTTTTGGAAGCAAGATACTAAAGACAAATAAACAAGTCAATAAGCAAAGTACTTGAATGACTGTGCAGTCATTATAACTGATATCAGGGCAAAGGAATGCAAACTGGCCAGTGTGTGGCTTCATGCGTTTAGCTCCTGTCCGTCTGTTTTGTTTTTCATTTTGAGCACAGGAAGGGGCCAGTATATGACCATATGCTTACAAAATGCTGGTTACATGTCTTCCAAATGCTGTCGTCATAGTAATGATATGACATGTGTATGTCACATTTTGTCACACTGTGAATGTACCTGTGTAACTCTAAACCTTACTGTGTTTCTTCTCCTTTTCTTCCTCACCGGTAATGACAGTTGTTTCCAATGAACTTAATGCATCTGTTCCAAATAAATTGGAAATGTGATTTCACTTCTGTCAGTGCCAGTGGAAATTTCATACCCTGGGAAATACGCAAGGGTATTGCAGGGAAAATGTTAAGCATGTACTTAAGCATCATTGGTGTTGATCAAGTTAAGTCTGCTTTGAAACCTTAGGAGTTATTGCCTCTTTCCAAGCATTGGTCTTACTGGGCGGTTCTGAAAGATGAATTGCTCTCCCCTTGCAAGGCCCTAAAGATGGAATTGAACCTGGAGGGAAGAAATAGTCAGCAGAACTTGATGCTGATACTTCTGTGAAGATTACCTTGGTCGTAACTTCTCATTTTCAAAAGACAAGATCCTTTCAGCGTGATCTAAAGATTCCTTCAATTTTCAAATGGTCGGGGGGTAGTTTCTCTTGTGATTTGTTTTCCTTTATTTTTCTTGTCCTGTAATCACCTTTGCAAGTTTAACAAGGTTTTGAAGTTAACACTACTTTGAGGCAGTGATATCTAGGCCAAAGAGGTTCACACCTCTTTGGTGTGAGTGAGTTCTTGTGATTTTTGTGGAGGGAAGTCTTATGATGAGAACATGGAGGAGCAGGGCCAAGGTCCAGATTCAGTCTCTGTGGCTTTTCCCCCTGCGAGCCTTTGGCAAATGAGAGATGAATGCAGACTCCATATAACCATCTTTAAAATAGATATCCCTTGGGGAGAGTATGGATTAATTAACATTTCAGAGACGCTTTGAGTTTCTTTGATAGGTGTTGCAGAAATGCAAAAAGGGTTTTTTTCTTGCTAGACACAGGCTGTCCAAAGGAAAATTTTAAGGATGTTTTACCTCCTCAGTGCCCTTTTTTCAAATGGAAGACTATTTAACTTCTTTTGTATGTATCAATATGGCATTTTACTGCCAATTTAAGCAAAATAAAGTATACAGTGTCTGGACCAAGGCTGGATTTCGTACCTTCACATAATGAGAGCTCATACTGATAATTTGCCGGTAGCCTCAGGTCTTTGATAGTAATTTGCCAGATGCTATACTGAACCTCATTTGCATCTGTATTTACATAAATGCTTTAATTAAAATTATATGCACCAACCTGAGATAGATGAACAGCACTGCCTGCTATTTTTTTACATTCCCTGACAATAAAACCCTGCCTTGGCTGCTTCTTGCTGATTGTATGACTTGACAAGGCTATTTGAGTTGCAGACTAGAAACTTGACAGGTCTTTAGTTAAACTCTGCTGCAAACTGAGGAGCAACAGGAAGCTTTCAGGACAAAATTCTGCCTTTATTTTAGCAGCAGAGAGAATCTGAGCTATTTGATTCAATGGGTCAAGTTCGGTCCATATCCAGTCCTGAAATTCTAGCCTTAGGGTAGTTTTGTGCAGTCAGACTTTATAATTCCTTGCACACGATTTCTGCTTTGTTACACACCCAAAATGTGAAATGCCACACTGTCTGAGGGCAGTAGAAAAAATTTAAATGCAGCCTCCCTCAAGAATAAAATTTTTGAGTACTGCTCATCTCTCAACAGAGCATTACAGAGCTCCCTGTAAGGCAGAGTGCTCTAAGGGATTTTGGGGCACAGGTGGGGCCCTGGTTGTTTCAGAGAGACATGTGAGAGCATATGGCTGAGTTTGGATGAAGGCAGTGAAGACTCTGGGTGTGTTTTTTGCTTAGGCCACATATTTCATCTGGAAAACACAGCCGTTTAAATACAAATTAAATCCAAACTCTGCATTTTGCCTTTGGACAGTGGAGGATGTTCCAGTTGATGCTGCTGTGCTGCTTCCCAGTTATTCGGAAGTTGTCGTAATGTTGCAAAGGAGGAATGGGAAAGTTACGACTGATTCCACAGACTGCTTTGAAGATCCATGAAGGACAGGCTAAAGGGAGCTGTAACTACCCTGCCTGGATTTGGAGGGTTGCTGAGCTTGGTTTAAAGGTGTTTACTTAATTTGCATTATAGGAGATTCTTCAGAGCCAATGTTTCCTTCACTGAGAGGTTGTGTATATGCAGAGGATTGGACTATGATCCATTTTAATTGCAATTAATACATAACTAAAGGTCCTTTTCAACCCAAACTATTCTATGATTCTGTATTAGTTTGAACATTACCAGTAGCTTTCTCTGGTGATCTCTGACTATATTTCCTGTAGTAATTTCTGAATCTCATATGAGAGAGTCCGTTCAGGTTCAGCATATTTGTACATTAACATTCATATACTAACCTGTTTGCCTGATAGCTCTGTTCCATGTATTACAACCTGTGGGACAGGTGGCCAAAACCTGTTTATTGAAGTGAAAGAGCAGAGGAACAAAAGCATCTACATTTGTGGCAAGGGGGCCTAAATATTTAAATTAGCAGGTGTTAGTAAGGCGGCTGGAATGCACGCTCAAGGTTGTGGGGTGAGTGTCGGTGCAGGATGATGGTGTCAAGGGAAGCTGGAGCCCACCCTGCTCCCACGGGCATTGGGGCACCACAGCCCTGAGCCTGGCACAGAAGTGGCAGCCAGCAGCGATGGCCAGGGTGATACCCTGCCAGGGCACCATCTGCCGCGGCTGGGGTCTGCTGGGGCTCGTAACCAGGCAGCACTTTGCACTGCTGGGGTGTGGTGGTCTCAGCCGAGTAATGGGCCGAACAAGGCCAGGTTTGCACCTTGCCTTAATTTAAACTGACATAACAGAAATAAACCCAAACTATTAGTTTTGCTTTGCCTCATCCATAATAAGAGGCTGAAAACACCATATTAAATTCATTTTGGCATGGGGGTGCTCTTATGCATGAGAGGAAGGTGGGGAAGGCAGCAGAAGGGAAGCAGCCCTTGTTCCCCCTGTTGTGAGGGAGAGGAGGGGAAGGTACTTGCTGGTTACTTGGTCTAGCTTTTATCGGTCACTGAGCGGAGCACAGGGCTGGGCAGCACTCGGCTCCTCTCCACTAACAAAGCTTTTTCAGTGTGAGGCAAGCAATTGAATGAGAGGGCCTGGGATGTGGTGCACAGGGGAAAACCTTTCCCCTAGGGAAGGTGTCCTGTTGGGATATTTGTTTTAAATTCTGCTCTGCAGTTGTCTCCTCTGACATTTTGGGGATCCATTGGCCAGGTGTCCCACTTCAGCCCTCCACTTTCCCCTCAGACATCTGTGCTGCATCTCCCAGCAAGGGAGGAAGCAGGATGGTGTCTGGTGAGCAGGAGCCCTGGAAAAGTGTGGATTACAACCTGTCTTTAACACTGAAACAGCTGCTAGTTTGAATTTGGACTGACATCCAAGGTGTGGGTACCTCTGCTTATGCCCAGTTTGGTACCTCAGGCTTTCCCAAGGGGAGCTTTTGGTGCGTTGTGAGGTGGGAGAGCAAGGAAGGGGGTCCAGCAAGCAGCCCTGCATTTGGAGAAGGTTTCTTTCATAAATTGTCATGTCTGTTTGATTTTAAAAGTCTGCACTAATGGTGCAAGTCTGGTGAGTGCTGTAAGCCAGCCTTTAATCAGCCTGTGCATATTTTAAGAATTGTGCCGACTGTTACTGCCTCAGAGATACCTGGAGATTTGGTCGAGAGAAGCCTGTCCTAGTTTCTCGGGGTAGCCAGCAAGGCGTGCTCATTTCCCAATTTAACATGAGTCTTCTCAGTCTTGCTTTTCAAAGCATTTTCTTTGAAAGATTGCAGAGCTCCAAGCAACCAGTTAATGCATGGGGGAAGAGAGAAGACAGAGTGTAACAGAGCAATAATTCCTGCAATTAGAAGTATATTAGTAACTGCAGTTGGGCCATGGATGGAGTACAGCAGGGTGGGTTCTGGAAGGAGGGCCATCCTTGGGCAAAGGGACCTCCAACCCTGCTGCAGAGGGGGCAGCTCACTTGTCTGCAGCTCTTTGGTTATAGCTGTGCAGTGCTGGAGGCAGCATCCAGCAGCTAGTGCAGGACTGGCACGGTGTGTTCCTGATGAAGACAAGGCTTTATTGGGTAAAATCATGGCATGAAAGTGTTGGGGTTTAATTATTTGCATATCAGAAATCAGTTAGGCTGGGGGTTTTGTTTATGTCACACAGCGGGCGTGATGGAAATGATTACTCATCTTTCTATCACAGCTCTCCAGACTGGGAAAAGTGAATATAAAAAGGTTGATGGATCTGTCCAGACAATCCTCTGGATCTTGAGCATGCCAGATAAGTGTCCCAGAGCCAGGGAATAAATGCTCATCTTAGTCAGACCCCTCTTGAGCTCTGACTTGGAAGTACACAGACTCTCTTGCCGCATGCCCAGATCCCCGTGAAACAAGGTCTTGTCAAAGCAGGCGCCCAGCTTCCAGCAGAAGCACACTTGATAATCAGACTTTTGGACAATGTCACGGTGTTCCCAGCATCACACCACCACCAAAATATGCAAAAAGCATCTCTCAGAAGTAAAAGCATTCCATTCTGGAAAATCACTTGAGAGACAAATCATTAGCTCTTTATTTTCACCAACCTAATTGGAATTCCCAGCTACTTTATTTTTTTTTTCTGCTGTCATCTGAAGTTGTAAGGAAATTTTCTGAGTTGTCCATACTACAAACTGTCACATGTTAGTGGGAATCATCTGAGAAGTGTCCTATCTCCATTTACTATATGTCTGTATAGATGAAGTTGATTCAAGATCTTCAAGACGTCTGCAGCAAGTCATCTCCTCCTAAAACAGGATGTCACCTGAGGCCAGTTCTTTCTATTTCAGAGCACCTCAAGACACACACTGGGTTGATGAAACAATGTAAAGCAAAGCTGGAAGCTGTGCAAAATAGTTCATAACCATGGAGGAAAGCTTGGCAGAGGAGCAGAGAAAGTAAGGGATGAATTAATGCTAAAACGTGCCTGAGTGGTTTTAATGTGTTTGTTTCATACTAGCTTTGTTAGATGTTGTCAGCTGTTGTTAAGTTTTGTACACCTAACAGCAAAGATGGTATTAATGGTATTAATGAAAATAGAAGCAGTATGGGAAGAGGGCATTTACTGAATTTAGAAGTCGATCCAGATGCCCTTTCACTGTTAATTGGATTTTATTATTTAAAAAAATCTACTTTTTGATTTGGAATCACCCAACAGAACCAGTCCTTGGCTCAGATGGATGTTTGACTTAAGTTCTGATGTTCTCTTTTTCTTCTTTTTAAACTAAAGAAACCCTTAACTTAAAAAAAATGATACAGTATTTGCAGAATCAATAGAAAAGCTGACCCAGATAAAAGTGCACAAAAATTGGTTTCATGCCCTAGAACTTTTCCTGCATGCTTTTTGATGCAATGTATCTGATCCTTCAAAAAGGAGGTAACATACAGTGATCTCAGCAGCTTTGAAGATTTGTTCTGGAAGAATAACAAGGAGCACTGGAGAAAGGGGTGTGCAATTGTATGGTTTTCTCCCCCTCATTAAATATATCATGAGACAGAAGAAATTTAATGTCATGTTGCTGGTTATGTGGAAGGATAAGATAAATTTTGTATGAAATCTGATTTTGTCTGATTTTTAAAAGGTGAAAGTGCATTTCTCCTGAACAGTCTTCACAGCAGGATGGGAATTGCACTTTCCGTGGTTAAAACATGCTTCTGCTGGAGTGAGTGGCAAAGGTGTATCTAAGCAGTAGCAGGGTTCTCTCTCAGAAATGTAATTATATCCTCCATCGTGAATCAGGTAGAAAGCTTAAGAAGGATCTGCTGTTCCACATGTATTCCATTAAAATCATAGAATCATAGAATGGTTTGGATTAGAAGGGACCTTAAAGATACCTCGTTCCAACTCCCCTGCTGTGGGCAGGGACACCTACCACTAGACCAGGCTTCTCAGAGCCCTATCCAGCCTCACCTTAAACACTTCCCAGGGTGGGGCATCTACAGCTTCTCTGAGCAAACTGTTGCCAGTCTCTTGCCACCCTCACACATATTACTAATTTCTTCATAATATCTAAACCTATAAAACCTTCATAAAATCTAAACCTATTCTCCTTTGATTTGAGCCTGTTCTCCCTTGTCCTGGCACTGCATGCCCTCGTAAATATTCTTAACCCATCTTTCCTGTAATTTCAGGTACTGGAAGGCTGCAGTTAGGTTACCCTGAAGCCTTCTCCAGGCTGAACAATCGCAATTCCCTCATCCTTTCCTCATAGGCGAGGTGCTCTATCCTTCTGATAATCTTTGTGGCATCTTCTGGACTTGCTCCAACAGGTTGATGTCCTTCCTGTGTTGAGGACCCCAGAGCTGGACACAGCACTGCAGGTGAGGTCTCACCAGAGCAGAGTAGAAAGGCAGAATCACTCCCCTCAACCCGCTGGCCACAGGGCTTTTGATGCAATCCAGGTTTGTTTGTCTTTCTGGGCTGCAAACGCACATTGCCGGATCATGTCCAGTATCTCATCCAGCAGCACCCCCGAGTCCTTCTGGGCAGGGCTGCTCTTGATCTGTTCATCCCTCAGCCTGGATTGATACCGGGGATTGCCCCAACCCAGGTGCAGCACGAGCACTTGGTCGTGTTAAACCTCATGACCTCTCATGGGTCCACTTCTCCTACTAAAGTGGATCCAAACCTTAATTTTATTCCAATACAGCACTTAGATCTGGAGGAATCACACATTCAGTGAACCTCTTGTTGCTTTGGTTTCCAAAAGCATCGCAGGCTGTTAAGGGCTGCGTACCCGGATACATAACAAATTACTGTTCAATACAGACATCAGTGCAGTGAAGGTGATAAATTGATAGGATAAGTTTGTGGGACAGCCAGACTGACAGGCTGTAGGAGAGTGTCATTCCATCCCTTTGTATTCTTGCCTTAAAAGTTAAAGTCTAGCTGGAGGGGAAGGATGGGCCCAGAGTTACTGATTCTTAACAGAATAAGCAGACACACTGCCCAGGCTGTGTTTTCTATCCCCAGGACAGGGAGAAAAGGCCACAAAAGCAACTGCTTTGTGGGGATTTCCACAGCCCTTCCCAGTCCTTGGGGTCGTCGCTTTTTTATGTGCTCCGTGTATGCAGACTTTCCCCTTTTGGCTCCATTTACTGGAGCATGGGGAAACTGAAGAGACAGTGCAGCTGGGAGAAGTGCAGCAGGCAGGAACATGCCCCGGGAGATGCTCCCAGCAAACAGGAGCTCCAGGAGTTTGCGGTGGGAAGAGCAGCTGAAGCTCAGGACCGAGCAAGAACATATAGCAACATATAAGGGACTCTGGGCAAACTTTCCTAGGGCCTGTTTGTGGTTCTGTGATTACTTATAGCTGAAAATAGGTCACCTGGCACGAATGTATGGGGCTGCTGACCCAGGTGCGTCTCACTGAACTTTCCAGGTATAGGGACAAGGACGCTCTTACTGAAAACAAGAGACTCTCTAACATGTAACAGTGCTGGTCTTCATGAGCAAATGAAGCACAAACACAATTATTTGAGAGGAGCAAAGTGATTTTTTGCTTTATGTTTATATCCTGTGCTTGTTTTGTTTCTTGCACCACTTTTGCACCAATAGCTGCTGTGTTTGGCAGGCATTTGCAAACACATTAGTGATTACAGCCAAAAGTAGGAACGGTCTAAACAGCCGGAAAAGGGAAACCCCTTCCTCTTGTATTTACTTTTATGGCAGCAAAATGTAATCGATGTCTGGTCTTGATTGGTCTTGTTTTTTTCCCTTTTGCTTGGCTTTTTTTTCTTTTCAGCTTGAGGGTTGAGGGAAACAAAAGAGGGAATGAATAAAGAGCAAGGGAAAAGAGTGATTGCTGCCAGGCTCTGTCATGTGGTGAGGAAATCAGGCTCAAACTGGAGAGACCAGGCCAAACCTAACAGTCATACTGGGAGGCCTTGAATTGTGTCACTCTGACAATGGATCTAAGCAGTGAAAATAGCTGGTGATGTTTCTGGCTGCAGTGTAGCATCATCCATATGTGAAGCTGTGCTGATGGGTTGCTGCTCACAACGCTTTTCCCACCTGCCCGTTCTTACAGGCAGCCTCGAGTGATGTCCCCCATCCTTTCCAAACTGGCACATGCATTTAGACCAGAGGGACTGATGTGGGGTAGCATGTTTTTCTATTGTGTTTGCTTCAGTACTCTCTTTTGGTTTTTTCCACTCTTAACACTGCTGTTGTTATGAGCTTGGGTATTTGGTGGGTAGTGGAAGGAGTATGTGATTTTTGGCTCTGTCCCCAGTGTACAACTTACACCATGTCTCTCCGTCAAACTTGTATGACACCTGGATGGATCTGAACACAGGGATTGCAACACTACAGGCGTGGGGAAGAGTGGCTGGAAGGTTGCGTGGAGGAAAAGGACCTGGGGATGCTGGTTGACAGTGGCTGAACATGAGCCAGTGTGTGCCCAGGTGGCCAAGAAGGCCAGTGGCATCCTGGCCTGTATCCAAAACAGTGTGGTCAGCAGGACCAGGGCAGTGATTGTCTCTCTTTACATTGGTGAGGCCACACCTTGAATCCTGTGTCCAATTCTGGGCCCCTCAACTTGAAGAAAGACACTGAGGTGCTGGAGCATGTCCAGAGAAGGGCAGCGGAGCTCGGGAAGGGTCTGGAGCACAAGTCTGATGAGGAGCAGCTGAGGGAGCTGGGGGTGTTTAGCCTGGAGAAAAGAAGGCCCGGGGAAGACCTCATCACTCTCTGCAACTCCCTGAAAGGAGGCTGTAGCCAGGTGGGGGTTGGTCTCTTCTCCCAGGCAGCAAGTGACAGGATGAGAGGAAGTGGCCTTAAGTTGCACCAGGGGAGTTTTAGATTGGATACTAGCAAACAGTTTTTCACAGAAAGGGTGGTCAGGCACTGAAACAGGCTGTCCAGTGAAGGTACCATTCCTGGAGGTATTTAAAAGACACTTAGGGAAGTGGTTTAGTGTTTGACTTGGCATAAAGGTTCTTTCCAACATAAATGATGCTGTGACTCTGTAAGGGGACATCCCATGGTGTTGAAAATTAATTAGCAGGTTAACAGTCCACAGCTTGGTTGTTTAAAAGTAAAAAGTTATTGCTGTACAAATGTTGGGCAGAAAAAGTGTCCAGCAATGGTGCAGCAACCACTGTGTTGGAAAACAGTTCTCAATAATGGCCCTGGCAGAGGAGGGGTCTGACAACTGTTTTCCAACACATTTATTGCTGTGGGCAAGTATGTAACTAACCAGAGGGTGACAGTCTGAAATGCAAGGTTTAAGAGGAATAATGTGAAATAGTTTAACCTTAATAAAAGCCAAATAAATTAATAATAACTTTTGTTTAGCCAGAACCCTACAGGACATCACTCTCTCTTCCTGGTTGAATTTCCTTATGTGATCAAATATTATTCTTGCTCTAAACACCTTGCTGCCAATTTAAAATAGTACGAGACTGAGATTTCTCACCCTTCAAGAAAACACTTTGATTTGTTGAAGGAAGCTAGGAACAGTTAAGGAGATAGGAAAGAAAGTAATATACCTTTCTCTGCGCTGACATCTGCAGCTGGGGGATGTGTTGAAAAGTAAATATGATCCGCCTTGAGCAATGCTTTCCCATTCTCTTTCATTCTGGTTCGGTGCTCTGGTTCCCAATGAACTAGACATAATGATGGAAAGTGAGGTGCAGAAAGGCTGTGGACCCCAGTGAAGAAGCGGGGGATCATCCCCCATGCTAGGGCTGTGGGGTTAATGTTGTTGTTCATTTGCAAACTTTTCAAGGGAGCACTGAGATGAGAAGTGGCAGGATCACTGTCTGTCTGTCTGTCCAGTGCCAGGGAAGCCAGGCCAGGACCCTCACCAGCCCCTGTCTCACCTTGCAGCTGAGGCCAACCTCAGCTGCTGCCAGCAGCCAAACCACTTCCTACCAGCTTCAGGTAAAACTATGGATGGGCACAACCTGGCCCTGAGCAGCCTGTGCCTGCAGGGTTGGAGCAGTCCCCTGGGTGTGACAGTCAGGCGAAGGTGGCCTCGATGGCCGCCCAGGCTGCCTGGCTCAGCCATCTGCTTTCCTGGAGGGTCACACTCCTTCTTCTCCGTAGAGGGAGATGAGATCAGTTTCATCCTGATAGAGAACATGTTCCCTGAAATCTTCTAAAGCTCTAGGAGAGGGGGAATAGTTTCTGGGACAGTGCTGCACAGTGGAAATGTGCCTAAAACTAGAACATTTTTCCTTTTTTTTTTTTAAAGACAGCTAATTTGGGTTTTGCTCTTATTTACTCTTTTATTTTGATGTTATTTGCTCTTTGCTGATTTTTATGCTTCTGAATATTTCCAAAAGCAGCTGGTAATATCAAGAAGGCATTGCAAAGAGGGGTTTGGTCCATTCCTGTAGATTGTAGAAATTGTCCTGGAGGAAGCTAAGGCTGGAGAGCTGCAGCATGGTGCAGCCTTGAAATGACTGTCTGGGACAGCTTCTGCTCACAGATCCCTGACAATGGTGCAGCGTGGATGAGGACCTTGTGCGAGTGGTTGTCACACTGATGAGGTGGAGAAGATGACTCTTGGCAGGGGCCTCCTACTCTGTGTTTTCCAAGTCAGCACCAGTGCTGGTTTTCCAGGTTTTCCCTGGTTTTCCAGGGGAGCTCAGGGGTTGCCAGCAGCAGCTGCTGAGGGGTGGAAATACCCCTCTCTTTTTAAGCTTTGTTCAAAAGGCTGGAGAAGCACAGCTGGGTCCGGAGTGGGACAGGGATAAGACTGCTGGGGATGGAGTAGTGTGGGAGATACCCCATGGTCTCTGCTGGCATCACTGTCCACAGAGTGTATGTGCACTTATATGCAGACCTCAGAGCACTTGGGAGTTTTTTAGTAGCTTTTTCACTGCATATTTAGGTTTTTGATGTAAACTTCCAGTTGTATTTTAAGTGTCTGTTGTAGGGATCGGGGGGGGGGATGAGTTAATAGCTTTATGAAGAGGTGTTAAAGGCAAGGAAGCTCGTGAGCATGTTAGTCCGTGGTGCTGCATTCTGCCAGGTTTGGTGAATGTTTAACCAGGACTGGACCAGCAGCCATGAGCTGTTGGGGCTCTTGGGAGCTGTTGGGATAACTGCGATTTTCAGCGTGTGGAGACAGACGACTTTCAAGAACGTTTGTATCTGCTAATCATGCTGTAATAACAGTCTGCAGTCGAGAGGCTGCAAACCCCCCATTTCTAGCACAGCTGTGTATATTTAATTCGATAGAAGGCATTGCTAGTCTGCTGTTAGAAGTAATTCAGATCGCTAAGGTGGTAATTTTGATCATGGTGGTTGTTAGGGAAATATAGGTGTAAGCTACACTGAAAAGTTAATAAATGCCTAGTATGATACAAAGACAAGGGAGTGAGGAGTAGGGACACGGTGGGTGGCTGCCAGTGCCCCACCCTGCATCCTGGGCTTGCCCTATCCCTGCCTCACTGAGCCAGCAGCAAAGGAAAGCAACATCTGGACATGCTAGCTTAGTGAAGGAAGTTTTTCCTGACCTATTGCCTGTACCACCAGTTTTGGGCATTGGGGCAATCAGGGCATTTGATGGGTCACCGGCAGTGCTGTGGGGGGAGCACCAAAGCTGGTGGAGCAGTGGAGGGTTGGCATGACCTGCTCTGTGGGGATGCTTTCAGCTGACCCCAGGGTTTAAACCAGCAAGCTGGCATCTTTCAGGAGAAGAAGTCAGGAGAAGTGTGGGGTTTATATTCCTTCATCTCAAGCACAGCTTGTGAAAGCAAGTGCTTTCAGGGCTTCCAATTCCATTTCTCTCTGTAAAATAGGCTTTTGCAAAATTGATAATTTCTGTAGGTTGAGAGAGTCTCAAAGGAACTTTTCTGTCAAGCATCTAAAAAGTACCATTATTTCTCTTCCCTGTCGCAACAGCAGCTTGAGATTTACCTTTTAACTCTCTAAAGATATCTCAACAATCTTTTTTGTGAAAAACTCCATGGTGAATAAAGCAAAATAATCTCATTTTCAGGTGGTTCGTGCTGTAGTGTTTGGGTTGCAGAAACCATGTGGAGTGCTGGTGTTTATGAAGTATTTAAAAGCCTTTTTGTTTATTTTGTTTTGTTTTGCCATGAGATGTTACTTTTTTTGGAAAGCATCTAGAATGATGAAGCAGCTGGTAGCTGAGTCTCCTGCTCAGTGTGCAGAGAATGAAGATTGGCTGGGATAGCTGGAGTTATTCACTGCATGCTGTGGGCCACATAAACACACAGACAGGCAATTCCTGTGAACCAGGAGGTGTGTGGTAACTCATAAACCACCATAAACTATTCTGTACATGTACTCACCATGACACCACGTGGGAGCCAGCAGATACAGATCTCCCCAGCTCTTGTCCATTACTCTGCAGGTGCTGGTGTGGCACAGCTCATGTAGGTGAGATGATGATGGCTGTATGAATGCCTCCTGTGCAGAGGGGAGGTCTGGTCTGAATTTGCCTGATGCCAGCATTGTGATGCATTTCAGGGAAGTGGTGTTTGCATGGCCAGGAAAGCTGCTTCTCCTGCCTTGTGGTGCCTTGGAATAAGCGTGTCCCCATGGGAGGCTGCTCAAGACCTGCCTACGCAGGGATGCTCAAGACAAACAAACTCAGGCAAGAGTTTTCATTAGTAATTACCTACCTGTTGAAAAAAGTTGATGTTTCTATATGAAACGTGTTTGTGACTCCTTCGTTTCACTGTCGCCTAACTCCAAGAATTGAAAAGCAGTAGCAGATCTCCCAGAACTGTGAAATAGTTTGAGAGATCTGAAATATGTATGTGTGTGTATATATATACACATTACCAGCTTGTTTCTGAGCTGGTATATTAAACCCAAATCATTCTTATAGCCACGAGGGGCAGAAACTTTTTGCATACTTTCTGAAAAGGATCGTGCATGATACTCGTGATACGAGTACAACAGCAAGGGATTGGATTTACTAACCCTGAAGATTTCTTTCTGCTTTATGTTTCCAAAAGTGGAGATCCTTGCAGAAGCTTCACCAGCTGGGTCTTTAGGAGAAGTACCAAAAATTGTCAGGGTCAGTATACAGTCCCAAGAAGCAAGAGCACCGTACACATATATATTGATTTTACTTAATGTTCTAAGCAGAGATTTGAAATCGGGGGAATGACAGGGCTGTGTTGCATTGTAGGTGATTTTGTTGTTCTTTAGAAGTGCTTTATTCACAGGTTTGGATTTAGTTCTTTCTGTTGGCAAGCTGTAGGGTCACTTCCGTGTGTTGGACACAGCACTGAAAAAGCAGGATTTCAGATAGCAGTTTTGGTAAAATACAACTGGACTAAACCCATTAAATACAGAAACTGCTTCATCCTAAGCCTACCATGTGAGAATTAAGAATTTGACCCAAAAGAGGAATGAAGAGCAGCAGAAGGTGGCCTGCTGGGTCCCAAAGTGCTGAAGGTATAAATAGCACAAAATCTGCAGCTATCCCATGTGTTTTATTTCTCTCTTACAATTCAGTGAAACTCGCGTTTTTTTGCCTTACTCTTAGATGGAGCAAAGCAGGAAGCAGCTTCCCTTTTATCTGTGAAAAAACATGCAGCTTTTTCTGGCCTAAGCTCTTAAAATATGGTTATGGTTGTGTAATACCTTCTGGTTTCCCAGCTCCTCCAGTAGCCGGTGTGCTCTTTCAGGAAATCAAGTCATATCTTCCTTTGAAAAGATCCAAAAAAATACCAACCTAACCTGCTGGAAAGCAGCAAAAGACTCCAAGTGATTTCATTTGGGTTTGTCAGCTGACCTTCCTCGGGCCAGATAACAGGAGTCTGGAGTTTCAAACCCAAATACTTCAGCTTGAGCTGAAAGTGCAGGCTGTGCTCACAGTCCTGCTGAAGCAATTGATAAGCTTCTGCCTCTTTTCCTGGGGGGCTTGTGGGGTGGTTTGCTGTTTGTATTTCTTTTACTTAGAGCAGTTCCTGGGCTGTTTATTATCTCTTTAGCCATTCTTGCAGACCTGCAGGCACAGTGCTTTTCAGGTGTGTATACAGCCACTGCCAAAGGGGAATATTTTTCTATTCAGTTCTGCTCTTGCAGCTGCTAAAGCTAAACCTTCCTCTCCTGTTTTTTTAGGGAAAAAAAAAGGCAAAAATGAGGAAAGCCAGCTTTAGTTTTGGGAGACAGAAGGTGAGTCCATTTAAGGAGGAGAAGGACAATTTTGATGGCGTTTTGTAGAAGTTCCCAATAGCCAAAGAGTTTGTTCTGGAACGGGTCAGTGGCAGCAGCTGTTTTGTGGGTATTTCCAGTGCAGACCACGGTGGTGGTATCTCAGGACATCAGTGTGTGAGTGCTCTCCACTGTCTGCTTGGCCTAAGAAATGGGGATTTTTTTTTTTTTCCCCTGAGAGGCTCCCAAAGTTCATCATGTTACTGTAAAAGGGCTGGAAGACCAAATCTTTCAAATTCTGCTTGTCAGTAGTGGTCAGTGGAAAAGGGAATTGCTGGAATTCCTGCTGGCATTCCTGGTGCTGGTGAAAAAACTAAATTACCAGTCATAGAGGGGAAGGGATGGCTGCTATTTTCTTCTCATCTATTTTTCTCACTGACTTACATGGTTTTTCCCACTTTTTTAGGTATCAGAAGTACTGCTTGCTTTCTGAGAGATTCCCAGGATGTAAGAAATCAAGTGAGTACCTTTTTCTTTCAGTTTTCCTTGAGATGAGAAATCCAAGCTTGCCCAAGCAGAAGGAGAATCTTCTAATTTTTTTTCTTTTAAAGACACTTCAAGAAGTGTTTACAGCAAGCAAATCCAGTCTTTCGGAACCAGTTGAGTGCCTTTGGCACCTCTTTGCAACCCACAAAATAAAGTCAGCATTGTATTACCACATAGGCTGAATAATTATCTCACTACAGATATAAACCACATGAATGCATTTAACTGAGAATATGGTCCCCAGAATGGACCATTAGCACCATCTGAAGCTTGCTTCTTGTTTCCAAGCTTTACCAAGCTATGGAAAGACAGCATCTTGCTGAAGAGTTGAGACATTCCTTGGGAAGTGATCTTGCATCTTTTGCAAGAGAAAAAGAGCACAGATTGGCTATGAGGTTCTTTATGTGTGTGTGAACAACACCCCAGCCCTGTTATCAAAACAGGAAACTATCCAATATTTGAGTCTTCCCTGATGTGATAAAATAGCTTTGAAGGAAGTTTTATATCACAGGAGATACCTGCACACTTGCTTCAAAGCAGCTTAGCCAGGAGCTTTTATATATGTTTAAAAAAAAAAAAAAAAACAAAAAACCTGAAAATGTGTATTTAAAGAGCAGCTGCCCTATGACCTTTTCCTATTCATTGTTAAATGGTATGGGCTGGGATTTCCCATCAGCTGTGGCTGGTCTGCAGCTTTCCAGGTGGACCAGCCAGTGCTGTTCTAAACGAACCTCAGGAAGGCCTGGTTGGAGCCTCTGACTGTGTGCTTGGCACAGTGTGGGCTCCTGAGGCAGCTTCTCTGCTCTGCTGTGAGGCTGGATAACAGGGCTAAAATTTTGGTGCTATTGCTCTGGGCTTCACTGCTTTCTGTAAGTAAATTTTCTTAGCAGAGGGGGTGAATAAGGGTTTTTTTTTGAGGTTTTTGTAATCATCTCAATTCCTGTCCTGTTTTTACCCTATTCTGTGGTGATGCAAATCTGTGGTTACTTGGACATCAGCAGAGTTTTGTTTCTATTTTCATTTCAGTGGCTTAAGCCTGTTTTCTGGTACAGCAACAAAAATCTATTTGGGCTACAGTGGAATAAAAACCCAAATTGAAATCAGCCTGAAAAAGAAAGGGCTAGTTTTTTTAAAGGAGAGAAACTGAGTCCCTCCATGTTTCATAAAGATGTGGTAAAAATTCCCTAATAAACACCTATCAAGCATTCAGAAACTGGAAAGGAAAAGAATTCTGAATCCTTCTTTCAGCCTTTTGTGAAGGATACTGGCAATGAGTGTAGTTACTGGAGAAAAAAGGGATGTGAAATGATGACAGTGTTTTGTATTGATCTCCCTCAGTAAGGTCCATGGTTCATAGTCTTCCTTTGAATCACAAGTGTTTTCTTCTAACTCCTTGGTGTTTAGACTGTCACACAAGACCTGCTAATTGAGCTGCGGGGCTTATTTTTTGTGAGTCACTTACAAAGCATTGCACAGGGTGGGCTCTGGCCTCTGTTTTTTTACAGGTGTGTTGGCTTCAGAGTGATGAGAAGAGTAGATAACCAATTCAAGTTAAGAAAATTCAGCAGAAATATGCTGTGTGTATATATTGTGTCTCTCAAAGTATATGCATGTGCTAGAAAAGCTCTTTTCTCATCTCAAAAACAAAAGTTGATTGTTCTTCTGTTAGGTAGGCAGTGTTGAAATCTGGGAAGCATTTTCTCAGGCCCTAATGAATCTACATCCTAATGGACCCCTGTGGTGGTTGGTCCCACAAAGGGGTTGAACATGGGGAGCTGCCCCTGCTCGTCAAAGGGGGACTTGCTGGTCCCAGGTAGATGTTGTCTGTGTCATTAAGTCAAAGTAAAAAGCACTGCTGATGCAGGCATGTAATCCACAGCTGGCTCTGATATATTACAGCTGTGTTAAGAGGATGAGAGATAAAGCCAAGAGTAGCCTCCATGGAAGCTCCCCAGGCAACTGGTGTATGGTCTCAGATGGCTCTGAAATTACTGCAGCAAGATACAGTCACAGCTCAGCAATGAAAGGAGACTGCAAGTTCCTGTTTACCTGTCTTCTCACACTCTGGCTGCATGACAGGAACTGGGGAGCATGAGATGGCTGCAGTAGGACAATGCTGACTGAGAAACTTATCTCCTGCTCAGAAGCTTAGGAAAACCCAGAGCTGGAAGAATTTGGTTCCTGTATGTCTGCTCGCTCTGTCCTCTTGCAGTGTTGCCCTGCAAAATGCTTCAGGATCAGTTGTTCTGTAAGAGAATTGAGGGAGAGAAGGAAAAAGAGGCTTTCTTGTCATTTCCCTTTCTCTGTTTGCCTGCCAGTAGCTGGAGCTGAAACTCGCCAGTGGCTGCTCCCAGCGGTGCCTATCCCCTGTGAGGGTGGCATTGTGGGTTGCAACAGTGGCTTGGGGTGGCTCTGACTGACACCCTTGCAGAGGGGCCTAGACCAAGAGCTGACACACTGTGTTATGAGCTGTCAGGGAAGGAGCTGATTTGGGAAGCTCCTGGCACTTCCAGTGGGCTTGGGGACATTTATGAGCAAGCTGCGAGTGGCAGTTGCTTCACCTGTTAGGCTTTAATACACCTTCCCTGCGTAAGGCAGCATCTTTGTCCTGCTGTTTAAAAGCAATACCCACCTTATTATGGGCAGGATTGCCCTGATGGAGTTTTGTTCTCTGAGCAGTGCAAGGCAGAGCCATCTCTTGGTGGGGGACCAAGCCCTGGGAGGATGCAGGGGAGGGGTTCCTTCAAGGTTGTATGTGCTGGAGGAGAGGCATCCTCAGCTGGCGCCTGGTTGTGTGGCTGCTCTCCTGCCCCAGGATGCTCTGTGTCAGGACAGGTTGGTGAGGTGGCTGCAGATCACAGGATGCCCAGGGCAGGCTGCAGTGTTGGACTGCAGAAGCACGCCAGGTTTGGCAGGGCAGCAGGAAGGACAGAGAAGCTGTCCTTTGAGCAGATGTAGCTTGGAAAAATTAACTCATTTATGTCAAGGATTCTGGATTTATAACTTTAAAAAATAACACTTGTTGCAGTAAACTGTTCTCTTATCAGATGAGATTTAGATGGATTTGGGGTTATTTTTGTTACTTGGAGCTTGAGCAGTGAATTTGCAAACATTTTCTGCAGAGAAAATGACAACAGTGTGTCTTAGGAGTGCCAGCACTATGTACAGAAACAGCTTTGCCAAATGCAACAGTGGTGCTGCCTCCTTGCTCTTACATGGGGCAAGAGATTGGGCTCCAGCTGTGGCAGCCCTGAAAGACTGAAACTGTCACTGTCACTCCTCACAAAATCAATGCTCATTCTCCCAGTACTCAGGTGACTGACTGTCTGGAAATTTTGGACAGACTGTGTTTTATTTTTAAAAAGAGGGGAAAAATACTATTCTAACTGAAGGATAAAGACATGGAGGACAAGTTGGTTGGAGAGCAGGAGGAATTTAGTCAGGAGAGATGAGGCTTAGCCCAAAGCCTCCATTACAGTTCCCAGGCAGGAAGGGGTGAGGGGATTTCTTTCATGTAATTGCAAATGCGCAGTTCATATTGCAGCCCAGGGCAGGTTTTCCCAAGAGCTGAGTGCTGCCTGGCGTTCGGTAAGGATGGGGCTGTTGCTGCCTGGCTCTCCAGCAGCCCCAGTGTGATGGTCCTTTGGGATCTTGCTCCATTCTTCTTATTTTTGATAGTGTCTCTTCTTCCTTTTCTTTTCCATTAAGTATGATGTCACAAATGACATCAGTCCAATAACTGCCTGTGGTTGTCATAGCCACAGTCTGTGACACCCAAACAAAGCAGCAGGAAACCAAAGCTGGCATACAAATGCTGTAATATTCATCCCATTCCTTTCGGTTAATAACTGTGTGGTTAGGTATTTAGTTTCCATTGGAAAAAAAAAGAGAAAGGGGGCCTAAAAGCTAAAAATTTGGTCACTGAGGGGGAGGAAGATGGTTTCCAATTCCATCTGACCAATGTAGCTGCACTTCTCCTTCCCAGTGTTCTTTGCCTGAGGTAATACTGCTCTGGCCTCATCTGCTCAACTCCCTTCTGCAACTGTTCCCATCACTGCAGACCACAGGGTGATGCTCCTCATGGACAAGGCAATGGGAGACACTCCACTGCCTCTAACACAAGCTGTGTCCCCAGGGCAAAGCCTCCCAAAGGCTGGCCGTGAGGGCAAGCGGCAGCCACGTCAGCCAGCTTTGACTGCTGGATGGCTCAGGCTGCCATTCTTGTGGTGCATGGATAGAGTATAGAAGGGGTTTTTTATCTTTTGGGGGGATTAGATGTGATGGGGGAGTGGTTGTTTGCAGTTCTTTGTTTTGTTTTGTTTCTTGAATCTGTAAAATAAGCTTTTCTGGGTGAGAAGCAGCTTGTTTGCCCCTGCAGGATTTAATCACTCCTTCAGAGTTTTGCACAGTTGGCCTAATAGTAGGAAGGTGCTTGCTGCAAAATATATTCCAATAATGTAAAAAAAAATTAAATTACAGAAATAGATCTGGTATGAGCACTGCATTTGCAAGACGAGCACCGGAGGCAGGTGGTTGGGGCTTGCTGGGAAGGAGCCACCTCAGCCTGTCACTGCTGCAGGCATGCGGGGAGCCGCCGTCCGTGTGCCCCTCGCCAGAATTTCCCCTTACCTGGTGCCATCCCCCTTTGTGCCCGCACAGGGACATACTGACCCTGAGGGCTCCAGCATGGCTTCCCCAAAATATTTGGGCATGTGATTCCTGAGCTGAGCCCTGATAATTCCCCAGGCCTGCTTGTGCTGGGAGCAGGCAGCAAGCACACAGAGAGCAGAGTCCGGCTCTGGATTCAGGCATTCTGTGCCGTGGCTCCTGCTGGTGCTTGCAGGGAGGTGCTCATTATATAATAGCTGCTGGTTGATTAATATGCTGTGAGTCAGAAGCGCCAGGGTATTTTAGCTTTCTCTAGTTGCTATGGAAACGTTATTTTAACAAATAGCTTTTTAATATTTAATTAAAACTCAGCTTTTGGCAAGCTGGAGTAAGAACATTACAATTACTACTACAAAGGGTTAGCAGTGAAGTGTATTTCAGAGCCATGGGTTTTTTTGGTTGAGCCCATGTCATGTGTTCCCCACTCTGATTTGTCAGCTTCAAAAAATTTTTAAAAAGGCAAAAAAATCACTAATTTATTGGTTGTGAGAAATGTATTCTTGTTCCTAAGACACAAAGCAAATGTAATGCAAATCTGCAGTTACTCTTCAAAATTGAAGGTTGTCACTTCTCTCAATGTACAGTGCCAAGGCAGCTCTGTAAGGACGAAGCAGTGTGATAGCATTTATTAATCGTTGCTGTGTCACTGGTGTTCCTTCTTCTACCTTTGCCTCCTGAATGAGATCATTCCTGTTTTGTTTGCTTCGTGTTCCCTCTGTGTCAGGTTGGACGCTTTTCCCTCGCCAGCTTGTGGAGGAGGCTGGTGCTGTGTCCGGATCAGGCTCTGGACAGATTCCTAGTCTTTTTTTAGGTGAGCTCCTCTGCTCCCTGATACCAAATGATTCTGCAACGGAGACAAATGAGCAGAGAACTCAGTCTCCAGAGAAAAATAAATATTTAACAGCTCTTTGTAAATAACCTTTATTTATAGAACAGTTGCAGGTTCTATCATGCTTGGTAAATGGGGATGCTTTTTATGCAAGAATTCTGCCTTGAGGGACTCAGTGGATGCTTAATGTCATCTGTGATATAAAAATGAAATAAATGTCGCTCTCATGGGATTCCCTTCCAACCCTTATTTCCTGTGATTAATGTCAATATTGCACTCTTCATCTCTATTCACATCGCATTCCTTAATATTGTACTGAAGCCTTATTTGGAAGGTAACACCTTTATTTCCTGAGGGGAGGGGAAGGGTGTTGAGGGTTTTGACTTATGCAGATGGGTCTGAGGCTATATTACCTCCATCACATATCAGTGGGGTGGCTGGCCAGGGCCTGGGGATTCATCAGCTCAGCATCTCACTCTCAGAGAGTCTGGGATGGTGCTGTTATCCCATTTTATAAATGAATGAAAGTAAACCTGGAGAGATGGATTAGGATGCGTTTCACCCCAGCTGCCTATGAGTGAAGCAGTTATTCTACAGTAGCTGTCTAAGCACTTCCAGTTGAAAGTCTGTACCATTTCCAAGAGATGTTTCACCCTGCTTTAGGACAGATGTTTGAGGCAGGTCACAGGCATAGTAGCCCTCAGAATTGTCTCTCCCCATTTAACTCAGAGCTGTAAACTAGATGGGGAAAAGTAGACAAGAGGAATGCCGCCCTGACCAAACATCTATACAATTTCTGTAGGTGGTCCATAACATTGTTGCAGGCTGCAGGATGTCCTTGCTTGTCACGCTGCTCTGGTCACACAGTGTCAGGTGCCCCTTCCAAAGCAGCACAGCTAATCTCTGCTACACACTGCTCACAGCTGGGCATCTGGGATTTAACAGCTCAGAATGAGATGCAAAACCAGTCCCCAGGCCTGTAAACTAAGGTGCTAAAGATTTGTATAAACGGTTGTAGCAAGCCAGGAAGGGAATTAAGGCTTTCCTTCCTATTTACACTGAAGGTGTGTTGTCATGACCAAAATTAGAGTGATAATGTTATTGCTGCAGTAATACAACAAGCAGTATGGGTATGTTAGGCACTTCTTTAAAAAATCCTTCTGAGTTGCATCCCATACTTTTTGCTAAACTCTTCGATATCTTTTTAAACTCCTCTGCTAGCTGATGGCAACCTCAACGAATCCGAAGGTGATCCCAGGATGTGGCGGGAGCTGTGATGGAAGCAGGGTTTCTGGGTAGATAGGGACAGCCACAAAGCAGCTTGCAGCTACCTGTGTCAGCTGCTGCTTCCTGAGAGGTCTGGGAAGGAATCCTGTTTATTTTCTACCACCAAGGACCTGAAACACACTGCAAAAACCAAATTTTACTGGTTTCATAGCAAACGTGGGTCTCCATGGGGCTTGCAAGGCAGCAACAGCCGGGATAGGCTTTGCAGAGGGATGGTGGGAGGTCCTGCTGTGCTGGAGGGGCAGCATGGAGGGGGGAACAGGCAGTGGCTGTTGTGGGGGAAGCTGACAAGCAGATGGATGAAGCTGGCATTACCAGTGGAGTGGAGGAGGTGAGTGCTGCTATGTTAGCAGATGTGATCAGGCTACCTCAGAGGGACAAGGGGGGCTGAGAGGTTTGAACCAAATACTCTGACCAGAGGGAACTTGCAGAACCATTCCTTGGGAGGAGGTTGGAATGGTTTGGTTGATGGTGACTGGCAAAGGTAGAAGTCTGAGCAGTTATGCATTTGAGTATGAAAAGGTGGTAGGTTAAGTAGCTGAAATGGGAATTGTTGTGAGAAGGTACAGAAATAATATTTCTACCTGAAATTTTCATCATATGGCTAAATTTTGCAAAGGATACAGAGAAAAGTGCTGCAGAATAGCAATCCTGCTTAGGCTACATGCTAAGAGAAATGGCCCCAGGTTATGGGTGAGAGAGATGTGGCTGGTGGCCAAAATACTGACAGTACGGCAGATGGGGGAGCAGGGAAGGTCAGGAGCTCTGCTGTCCCTGAACAGAGGTGGTGTGGAGGTGAGCAGTGGGCTCTTGGTGTGGGATGGCTGTGCCAGGAGTTTGTGTGGTGATGCAGACCTGGTGCTGAGTGTTTTGGGGGAGTCCCTGATGCAAAATGCTCCTGAGTGTTGTGATGGGTGGCAGGTCTAGGTAGTCAGATCTGCCCTGGAAAGCTGTTCCCAAGGAGAGAAATTGGGTTCATCAGGAGGGGGGAAAAGTAGAAGATGGAAGCCTGTGTTTTCGTTTGGGTAGATGTGCACTGGGGTTGTACTGGAAAATGTGATTTACAAAATGTGTACTGAAATGTGATTTACAAGGGGAAATAAATGCTCCACAGAAAACAGACTGCTGTGAGAGAGTTCACCTGTCAGGTCCTTAGCTCAGCATCAGCTACTCAGCCTCCCTGTATGGGTGTAATGTGCTATACAGATTTTCAGTTTGCAGTAATTTGGGACTTGCATGTAGTCTGGAGAGCTATGACATGCACTCAGGCAGGTCTGACTTTTCCACCCCTGAGGATAAGGGTGGATCCAAGCTGGCAGAAAGCCCTGTGTGGGAGCAAAGGGTACATCTTGCCCAAGTGAGTGCTCAGAGATACTGCAGTAACAAGGACTCCCATAAAATGAGGCCCAAGGGTCGTAGGGTTTTGGGGTGGTTTTTTTAATGGTGATTTGAGATCCATGTATGCACCTTGCATTGCAAGTCTCTGATGTGTCACAAATCCCCATGTAACCAAGCATAGGGTCTCCTCCCCTCACTTAAACCCTCATTCCCTCCACTTAAAGGTAAACCAGGCTTTGCTAGCTTTCCTCTTCACTGGTCCCAGTGGATTTAAAAGGTACATTGCAACTTCGTTGTCTGCCTGATAAGCAAGAACGTCAAGGGATAGAATAGAGTTAGGTGAATCGAGAGAGAGGTTGGAAGTGACAAAAATTGCAGCGAACTTTCCTGGAGCTTCCCATCTCCACCTGTTCCAGACCTTCCTGTTTTTTTTGCTGCCATCAGTAGTTTTTGGTAGCGTTGTGTTCTCAGTGGCTGCTCACTGATGGATGTGTCTATTGGAAATCAGGAGCCCGATGTCTTGAAAGCAGGAGTGCTTGGACCTGTGAGTCTGCTTGTGTATTGGAGAAAGTGCTCCTGTCTCCTAACGCAGCAAATGCAGTGGGGGCATTGCATCCTTTGCATCACCAACAGTTTCACACAAAACAACTGAGATATTTGTATGGGTAATTTGTGCTTAGTCCCAGTTGTGCTGTTAGTGGCATTAGGGTAGAGCATCACAGAGGCGCTGAGCACAGTAGTGGTCTCTGAGTTGACTCAGTTTTCATTGTCAACATTAGTTATGACTCAGGTATAAACAATCTGGCACGTTTCCTGTCTGCAGTTCTCCAAGTACACTCTTCTGCTTGCATGCCTCAAACCAGACTATCGCTGTGTTTGCCACGCTCTGAAATCCAGCCAGGCTTACAACAGATGAATCACACCCGGCAGTGGTCGGGGCAGCTGCATTTCAGATGCTGCTCTGAGTGTGTGTAGCGAAGGGCGAGGAGGGGGTGCAGTGCTTGGGAAGAGCACCTACTACAGGAGGAGACTTGAGCTCCAGTAGGACAAGGAATGGCCTTGCATTTATTGTCTTTGTTATTAATAGTGGATTAAAATGTGGTTTATTTATATTATATATGTAATTGTATCCAGTGAGTATGTATTAGCTGACATACACTATGTAACTGCAAAGAGGAACTGCTTTTTTTTTTTGCTCTGCTGTAACGCATTCAGTGGATTCCCATCTTGATGTGACCTTACTCTCCTGTTCAGGAAGTTTTCCTGTCTGACCATCCAGAATTTGCTCTGGCAGTTGCACCCACACCACCTGAGCCGGGACTGAAGCCCTTTCACTGTGGGTGGTTCCAGTGGGCCATGGGGTGCCCCACTTGCCTCCCTACACTCAGTCAGACCAGGCTTCCTTACCAGCTCAACCCAGGCTTTCCCACAGCAGAGTCTCAGATGTCTGGATTCTTAAAATAATCATGGTGCAATAACAGAATAACAGCTTGAATTGGTGCCCCTGGAGGTGGGACTCCAAACAAAGGACTCCTTGGGCTTTTCACATCCTCACAGTCTATGTGCGTGAAAGTCTGGGCTCTTCCTGCTGAGTTTTTGGCTTCTGCTGTGTCTCTTGAGTATCGGGTCACCTGGCTGCACAGGGGTCCTCTGTGCCCTTTGTTGTGCAAAGGGTCGGTGCCAGCTCTTGCCTCAGGCTCCCTCCACCCAGAGCTCAAATCTTCAGCTCTCACTGCAGCTGGTCACCAAATTACCTGCACTGAATGTATTCCTCAACATCTCCAATGGTTTTACCTTCAGTAAAAGAGCCTTCTGAGTGGCCATGGAGAGGCCATCCCTCTGATACTGGAGGAGTGCAGAGAAGAAGCAGCTTTCTTCTTTGATCTTGCTATTGCTTGAGTCAGTAGCAAAATTTCAGAGGACTTCAATGAGCTAGGATCAGCCCTCTAAAAATACTCCCAAGGCACTAGGGGAAAGCACTTGTGAGTAGGTGAGAAGCAGCCTTTATGTGCCTGTGGGGTGGAAGGGAGCACACCCTTATTAGTAAGTGTTGCTTCTTTTTGAGTATGTTTCTTTTGGTGCATGTTATCAAAAGGAAAGAAGTTTCTGCAATGGTAGCGTAACACATAGGGCTGTCTGTAGCAGCAAGTTTTGATCTGTTACTGTAGAAATTCTGCCACATTTTTGTGAGAGAAGATCCAAAAGCACCTTCCTTTGCTGTCTGTGAAAATCTGAAGGGTGCATTTTGTGCATGTCATGAGGATCTCTGAGCATCTCTTTCCAGCTGAGTCTGGATGAGTAATTGTGTCATTTGGACAAACTCCTGACGCATACATTAGCCTCGTGCTAGCCCTGACTGCTGGAGGTGGCAGTGAAATCAGAGGTACACCCTGTGTGTTAAAAGCAGTATAAAGCTTCCAGAGCCTGCTGTAACTTACGTCACTTTTAGGGATTCCTAAGAGTGGTTTTGAGCATAGGAAGGAGACAGGGTTGGGTGGGGTCAGGTTTGCATCCCCTATCATGTGATATGTGCCCACAGTGGTGGCATTGGCAAGCGTGAGGCGTTGGTGGTGCTCATCTCCTTTCCCAGCAGAGAACAGCTTCAATGTGTCCTTCAAGCCTGAAGTTAACTGGGAAAAAAAACCCTGTTCTCAGCCCCTGAGGTGGCCCCAGCACCGCTCTGCAGTTGAGATACATCTGGTACACACCAAGCTGTGTGCTTGGGGACAGGGTAAATGGAGAGGAGGAAGATGGTGACCTCCAAACAGCTGCTGTGGTGGCAGAGGGAAAGGAAACAGTGATTTAGCTGCTCTTCGTAGAGGGGTAAGTGACTCCGGAGAGCATTTAAATAGCAAAACAAGTAGAAGATATTTTGAGGGTTTCATAAGCTAGTTGCAAAAGTAACAAACATGAAAAAATCTCATTTATAAAGGTGGGGAGTTTCAAGGCTGCATCTCTAAGCAGCATCCCAGGGTTAGGAGAGCCATGTGATCGTTCCAGTATCTTAGTTTGCTTCAGGCTCATGGAGACTTGGTTTCATACTTGTCTAGCACCTCCTTGTCCGTCCATGCTCTCCTTGCCCAGAGGTGCTGGGTCTGCGAGAGGAGGCTTGTTGTGCCACTGCCAGTGACTGGGGCTTGCCACTTAGCAAATATTAAAAAACCCCACAACGGTAGGTATAGCTGGTGAATTACCCCTGCAAGTCACAGTCCCTGCCTCTGACACCTGGCTTCTGCAACACATTACTTGTCTGCCAGCAAACACAGAGCTGTACCCATCAGGTCTCTGAGGCTAGTCATAGATAGAGACCTGTTAACTGAGGCTTCTCCTCCTCAGGCTATGTACTGTGCTCTGGGGTATGTCAGGGAAACAAACAGAGCACTGGGCTCAGGTGTTGTGTCCTCTTCCCTGACTCCTGAAACACATCAGAAAATTTAGTGGTGGTAACATCATCATAATAAGCTCTGAGCAACATGCAGCATTGACAGCACAACTCTACAATTTTCTAGAAGCTGTTCCTTTACAAGACCCCTTCTCAACACCCTGAGCACTGATGTCATGTCATACAAACTGGCTTGTGACTGAATGTCGCCTTTAACACGGTGCTGCTTTTGTATCACTTTCAAATGCCAGAATTTTGCAAGAAACGAGATTTCAAATGCATCAGCTGTTTCCCCCTGCCGTGCATGTTTGTGGCCTCGTCTGGTCCTAGTGTAGTGTCTGCTCAGGTGGAGGCTCCTGGGCTGTGTATTGAGTGTGCTCACATTTTGTGTCATCGGCACAGCTGTGCAGCACCAGGTCTCTTTTGGGGGAGAAACCAGCCTCTTCTGTGCAGCCTCCTTGGCTGCTGTCAGTCAGTACGCTTTTCAGAGGACTCTAGCCAAGATTAAGCTTGCTGGCACTGTCTGACAGCACTCTGTGCCTCTGCTTTTCCTCAAACACTCAGCCCTGAGAACTCTGAAAGGCTGGACAACCCTGGGTCACCTCACAGGAAACAGAGATGTTCAAAGAGTTCATGTAATTAGCTGCACTTTCCTTTTTAGATACTCCCAAATCTGCTGGAGCCAAGGAGCCAGCTGTCCTATTTGCTGGCCAGGGCATTCTGTAAAGACCTCTCTGTGTGTCCTGGGGCTTCCCCTGGCTCTTCTGCAGGTGGGAGCCTCAGCTGGGGTGACAGCACAGACCCAGATAACTTTGGAGATTTGAGTACAGAACACATAGGAAGATGAGGTTGTGTCTGCTTTACGTAGGCTGGATTTTATTCCAGGCAATTGGAAGCTGGGGGTGGGAGGGCTTTGTATTCCAGTGAGTGAATTTGGTGAGTTGGTTTTTTTTGTTGGGTTGGTTTTTTTTTTTCACTTGCTCGAAAAGGTGGCTGACAGCATGGCTAGATCCATGCATGCAGGCAGTCTGTGCATCCTTCCCTGTGTGGGTTACTGGAGGTGCCTGGTGCTCCTCTGCTGCTTCGTAGCCCCTTCTCTGAGTCCCTCCTCAGCAGAGGCTTGGTGCCAGATTGCTCTGTGCACACAAACCTTCAGCACAGCAGCGCTTAACCCGAAGTGAGCCGTGTTTCATAGGAAGTCCAGGAGGGTGGTCCTTCCTTTGCAAAGGTTGGTGTCATTCTGGTGGATACCACTTGCTCTTTGCCCTCTGCAGGGTACGGGCACACTCAGCTCATTGCCTGAAGGGTTTGACCGAAATCTGTCTGACTGCATGAGTTGAAATTTGTTTGGTTTAACCCTAGAACAGATTTGCCAGCAAGGGGCTACTGTCAAAGACAGTAATGCTTGGTGTTGCTTGTTGCTCCTGAGCCACCAATTGTAGAACATCTATCTTGTTGCTCAAAATTGCTGGTTTTACCATAGCGTTAGCAGAGAGTTTTGAAGTATATTGACTGGTGAAGACAGCAATATTTTAACACCTTTTTTTTTACCTTCAAAGCAGTTTATAACTAATAGTCCTTCTGACTCCTGTGTTAGCAGGGACACAGTGTTTAAACTCCTTGGGACAAGGAGTGGGACTTGTTTGGGTTTGTAGCAGTGACATTGTGATTGGAGAAGAACTGCTGATCTGGGTACACCTTCTTGCCATAGAAATCCTGCCTAGGAATCACACAAAGAAATTACTTCACGTGAATAACTCAAAGATGCTGGACGAGGTATTAGGATTGGGATGATTTAGTGCAGTTAAACTGTCTATTGTCTTTCTCTAATTTATGTAAAGAAGCTTTTATCTGTCTTGGGGGGGGCAGCGTGTTCTTTTCTTGTTTAAAGTTGCAGAAATCTACATGGGAGATCTTAAAATTGGATGAGTACTGTGTGAAGGCATTTCTGAGCTAAGTTGTAACCTGAAGTGTAAGGAAAAAGGTTTTCTTAACTTGTTGTATTAGTAAAATATATTTGAACCAGTGTTGCATGTCATTAAATATAAGGTGAATCACATCTCACAGAAGTGCCAAAAAGAGTCTGAGATAATGTGACCAAAATGTCATGCTGTAACGATATTCACGCAAGAGAGCAATTTCCTGGAATATAATCCTCAGGGATTGTACAATTTAATTCGAAAATGTATCCCCATTTCTATCTTGCCCCTTGTAAAGTAAAGGCGCTGGAAATTGTTAACCCCTTGGTTGTTGTTACAGCAGCTTGTGAAGGTTAAGCTTCTTGTTGGGTCCCAAGCACCTTTTTCCTACCCCAGCTTCACATGCCAAGGACGAAGTGAATCCCTGCACCATCCATTGTAGCACACACTTGTGTTACACGTGGTGGAGGTTCTCCATAGAGATATGGATATTTTCTGCTTTGTTCTTCAGGTCTGCTAGCTGTTCTTCAAGTCTTCAGGTGTCCTGCAACAGTGACCATTTTGGGTAATACTACTGCTGCATATCATTGGGCAGAAAAAGAATCTGGCTTGTTTTGGGTTTATTTAGGATACGTTCAACTAGAAGGCATTGCGTGTAGTCAAGTGTGTAGGGAACTGGTGCTGGCACTAATGGTGGTGTTCTCCAAGGATCTTTTACACCTTTAGAGAATGTATAGTCTAATCTGATTACAGCAACCTATCCTAAAACCATGGTAATTAAACTTAAGAGATTACGGAGGTTGTAGGGTATGGTTTTCTGAGTTAGCTTCCAAACCTATCTGTCTCTAGTCTGTGTTTTAAACATTGACTTCAGCTTCTAACTGATCTTCTTTAACTTCCACTGTGTTAGTCAAGCAGCTAACTGGGAACTCTTGCAGGCTTCAGTTAGTTTGCACAGTCCTTACTGAATTAGATTGGAAAAGCACTGTGGAATTGGAAAGAAAAGCAGAATGTGGAATCATGATCTTTCCTTTTTATGTAGACTTCTTGAAGGAGGAAGACTGCAATGTCTTTATCTATGTGAATCATCAAATGACTAACAAAAACACAAGAAAAAATGTGTTTTATCGTTGCTGCCTTGACCAGGGTTCTGAGTTGAGATGAGCATGCCTGGAGGTTGGGCTAAAAACTGGGCAGGAGTGAGGGGCACTGCAGTTTCTGTGCATTTGGCATGGGAGTAGAAAGCCTGGAGTCCCTGACCAGGGCTGTGCTGGAACAGCAGCAAGGCTGGCCTTTTGGCCACTTGAGCTAAATTAAGAAGGACTTCAGGAGGCTGAGGGCAAAGTTGTTTCTTCTTCATTCTCCTCTTCCCTTCCTCTCTAAGCCCTTGTAGCCCTTTGTTGCTGCCAATTCTTTATCGTCTAAGTAACCCCAAAACCAGTAGAGGTGCAACCCAACACCTGCTGTTTTCATTATCTGCCTACGCATTTCCCTTCCCCTCAGGAAAACCCGTCAAAATATCCATGTGCACACACACACAAAACAAACTTACAGTCCCACCAGGATAAATGCTGTATTAAAATTGCACATGTAACATCATCAGAGCTCTGGTTTAAGAAGGGCAGATGGAAAATGCTCTGCTGACCTAACGCCCATTAAAAAAAATACCTGTACCTAGTGTCAATGGGCTGCTTTCTTCTTTACCTTTATTTCCTTTTCTTATCATTTCTGTGCTCTCTTCAGAAGAAGTTCAGTGCTGCATTAAAGAGATTACACGTTCTTTTCATCTTACCTCTTTTTTCACCCTGATTTTACTTCTTCCCAGCAAGCCTCAAGGGTCTTTTGGTTTGGGGTTTTCTTTTTTTTTTTTTTTTTTTTCCTCCTGTTTTAAAGCAATTGATTTATAGCTCTCCTACCTGCTGGCACAGATTGACCTGCTACTGAGCATCTTCAGACAGCCCTTCTTATGAGTCACTCGGGGCTGAAAGCAAGCAGAGGGCCAGGTTGAAAGTTGATTCTTTCCTGATGCTATTTACACCCTCAGGAAATAGCAATGGCATGTGCTGGTTTTATATAGCTTGATATACATTGTGTGTATGTGTACCTGCACCTTGAAATGGGGTTGTCCAAGAAGAAAATACTTTTTTTTTTTTTCTCTCCACCATTACCCTCTTGATTTCTCCAAATCTGAATGAAATCTGAGTGCACTTGTTTTTTTACTCTTTCTCTCATACTGTGCTTTTGGTGGATTTTTGCTGTGCAGTTTTGTTTTCACAGATTTCAGGCTGTGCTTTGTTTCCTCTGAAACATGAGGTGTGGATTCCATCTGGAAATATTTCAGTTGATCATACAATTTGTGGTTCTCTTCCTTTGCTGCCCTGGTCTCTCTGTGCCTGTCTGTGGCATGGGGACATGGGGAGAGCAGCAGTGCTGAGCCACCATGCAAGAAGTGAATGAGGAAGGATGCCTTTCACCTCACTTCTGTTCAGTGCAAACTCAATGGACCATGGAGGCTGTTTTGTTATTCAGCCTTTTATCTAAAGCCTGAAAAATATTTCAGGGCAGTCTGGACAGGGTTGCTTTTTTTTTTCCCCCTCCAGTTCCTGCCATCTTGATACCAACACTAAATTTTTTGTCCTTCAAAGGAACAAACTTGACATGCCAGGATGGTTGTTCTTCATCCTTTCTAAAGATTGAATCAGCGCTGAATTTCCTCAGACACATCTTCTGTTTCCTGTTTCATATGTTGGTCTGAAAACACTGACCTCAGCAGCTGGACTGATTTATTCCACAAAAGGAGGAAAATCTGTCCTTGTTTGAGTTTACTCTTAAAAGAATAAGATCTAGAATTAAAAACAAATTATGAGAAAAAACCAGACCCTTTTAAAATTTGCTTTCCTATACCTGATATTAAGGCTATTTTCTCACTTGCTCATGCAACAGCTAAGGCCAAGTTCCATGGACATTGCCCTGGAAGTCTTTCAGTTAGTGTCACCTTTCATCAGTAGGAAACGGCCAGAGATGCCACGTTTGAACCCTGGCAAGTGACAAAAGAGACCAGTGAAGATTTACACACTGGCCCTGCTCTGAAGATGAATCAAATGTGGGGTGACCCATCCTGTCTTGTTTCTCCTGTCCGTTCTTGTCTGGGAGTGGTTTGGATGCGATTAACTGATGTGAACTGCCAGTATTTGGAGAGGAGGGGTTTGAGAGCCGATTTCAGCACCCAGATCCAATTTCTCAGCAGTGTTGTGTATAACTGGGCTGTGTTTCATCATACTCACTTTATTAAAATAAGTGTTACAAGAGAACTGTTCAGTGACTGAGGATTTTCCATTGCAGGCTCTGCAGCCTTTTCCTGCTTCCTGGCTCTTTCCTCCTCTTGCAGTACCACACATGGGATAACTCTGCTTTAGAAATGATCTTTTTTTCAAAAGGGCAGCAGAGGCCCATGGCCTGTGTGAGCAGGATAGGATTTTAAGGATTTCTTGTTAGTTCCCTCTCTCTCCCCTGTGAGTTTTACCCTCTGATTTACTGTTGTGAGTCCACAGGACATACCAGGGAAACAGAATGTATTGGGTCATGTGCGGCCCAATTCCCCTCCAAGCCCAAAGCGCCCCTCCTCTGCAGGGACTGCCTCTCTGAAGCATTTCTAGAGACCACACAAGCCAGGAGCTGTGTGAACAGTTTGTCCGGTTCCTTCTGCCTAAGCTTCCTTCACTCCGTGCATGTTTTGGTGAGGGTAGAGAAGACAAAAGGTGTCGGAGGAGAAGCAGATCACTCCCACAAGGCAAAGAAATCATGAAGAGAAGAGGAACTTTGGGGAGAAAAGACAAAAGTAATTCAATGATTATTTTTTCTTGGGCTCCTCTTTCAGGTGAGAAGCATGTGGTAAGTCTTGACCTAGTTCCCTGACTATCACGGAAGTCTTGAGGTAGGAACTGCTTTGGGGAACATTCATGGGCGAGTATTTCCCTGCCAGAAGGCAGCTGATATGCTGGAACTGAAGCTCTCCACATGAGTGTGTTTTGTCAATGCTTTTCTTGGGGAAGAGGTCTGAAACCCAGGCTAGATATGAGAGGTCATGGCTGATGAATGCTCCTCTGAGATCTGGTTTCAAGTCTCTGCCATCTCCAGTCTTATTGATGGCACTATTGTTTGTCCCCTTCCCCACTTCTTATTTGGATTTTGGGGTCAGGTGACTTCAACTAATAGCATCAGCTCTTGCTGTGGAATGTGGTTTTTCCTAAACTTCAGAAACTGCTGTGTAATTAAGCTTTCACATAAGTCTTCAGGAGAAATAACCCAGGACCGCTCCAGCCTGGGTCATCACAGTGCTTAAGGCATTCTTGCTGGTGATAAGACAGGGAGGGAGTGCTTCTGAGATGAGGTGAAGGGGAGGAAGTCCTGGGGAGCTGGCTCGTGGGTCAGTTTTGGATTGCCAGTAGTTACACAGGAGGTTTGGCTACAGAGCTAGCTTGAGGACTAGCCAAAGACAAGGTCGTAGCTCCCACGTCCACACCTCTGGGGATGCTGAACTGCTAAAGTACTCATCAGCGAGCATGGGCAGGGGGCATGTTTTGAAGGAAAATGTGTAGTTGCAGAGACAAGTTTGAAAGCCTAGCTGGTGTCTAGCTGGTCCTAGCAGAACATCAGGGAGGTCATGGGTGCCCTGCCTGGCTGCCTTCCATGCTGGCTGGGCTGCCCCACAGCAGTGGCAGGTCTGTCTGTCCTCCAGAAGGACAGTGAGCATCCTGCTGTTGCATGTGGAGACCATCTGAGAGCATGGCCCAACTGCCTGAATTCCACTCCCTTCTGGTGTGGAGAATGATTTTGGGACTACAAGGCTAGTATTTCATGCTGTTTAGGAAACAAAATAGATTGATTGGGCTTTACAAAGCAAGCAAACCAACCAACCTGCAAATGACAGAGCAGCTGTTTAACAGTAGCTACGACACGTTACAGCAGCAAGGCTATGGAAGTGCTGCCTTTCCCCAGGGTATTTGGTTCCCGGGGGTGTCAGGAGTGCCAGGATGGCAGTGACAGCTGGGGTTTTCAGCAGGCTCTTTCCCTGCCCTCCTTCACTGTGCAGCAAAGTCTGTGGGGAGGAGCACGCTTGGTGCTGGTGGGTTGCCATGGAAAGAACTGCCACGTCACACAGAGTTCATGGTGGAGTGTTTGGTGGCTGTTTCTTTTCGAAACAATTTTCACAAACGTTTTAAAACCGGGTGACCATCTAAATTAACACAAGCTGGTCACAGAATCAGTGTCTCTTGAAATTATATCATTAAGGGTTTTTTTGTTGTTGTTCTTTCCCTTGGAAGGAGCACACGTGTTTTGGCAGACAAATACTGAATATTAGTGTCACACTGGATTTTGATGACTGGATGGTTGGAGCCTGTTTTGCAGCTCTGAGGAGAGAGCAGGAAGGAGGAGGGTTTGCTAGAGAGGGTGGGGGTGAGCATAAGCCTGGGGCATGCTGCTGCAGGCCTGGTCCTGGCATTCCAGAAACAGGAGGAGAAGAAACCAAGTTTTAAAAAATTTTTTTAAAAAAATTTGAACAAATACCCTTCAGTGAGAAGCAGTTTTACAGAGCAGTTCTCCTCCTTTTCTGCATTTCTCAAGTATTGCTCAAGCATCATTGTTACAGTTTCTTCATCTGGAGGAGCTATGAAGTAGCCCTAGGGGAAATCCAAGCACCAGGGAGACAGAGAGGCTGATGCCTGCCCTGACTCCAGCTCTGAGCCACAGCTGGGAAAAGTGAGTATGCTGGGATTAAAATCTGTGGGAGGAGACAGCTGCCAAGCGTACTTTGTCACACTTAGGTGTTCTGATGGTAAACCCTTCCACTGGTAAGAAATGAATGAACAAGAGGTTTAGCCAGTTCTTCTGTTGTTGTTTTCCTTGGCATTTTATTCCTCAGTACAGTAATAATTTTTCCATGTGAAACATGGTCCATTTTGTGGTTTGGGATTGGTAAGGGGTGTTCTAGGGATGTTTTGTGCCAAGGCATCCAGGCTACGGATGGTCCAGATCAAACTCAGTGATGAAAGTAGGAACTGGTTTGATCAGCATCCCTTGATGCTTAAAATGAGAAGTGGAAGAAACAAAACATGTCCTTCTTTGTGGCATGTGCTGGGGAGAAAGTCTCCAAAGGCATGGATTGTGCTAATCTGATTGTATTTACAACTGTGTCAATTCCTACTATTTTTTTTAATACGTATCAGGTCTTATGAAACTTTATTTACTTCCAAAGGTCCTTTTCTCTCTCTTCCACTGTATATTTCCAGAAGAATATCTGGTTCTTTTGAACTGGAACATTAAATAGTTTGTGAATGATCCAGTAACAATTTCCTGTTTGTATTTCTGGAGTGAAATGAAGAGTGCAGAGACATTTGCATCCTGCTAAATCCCACTTTTTTCCAGCAGCATAGTGTTGGGGTGTGCTCATCCTCTGTCCCCTACATCTCATGTTGGCATCCTTTCCTAGAGCTCCAAGGTGCTGGCAGCTCCTGTCCTGGCCTAGGGACCCTCATTTCAAGGGCCAGTTAAGGGAAAAGTGGGACAGGCTGGATTCAGAGCTGCTACATTGAAAAAAAAGTTATATATACATGCACACACAGGCTGACAGATCAAACACAGAGAAATATTGCACAAAGGAATCACATATTGTTAGGTGAGATCAGATCTGTCTGCCAAGTTTCTGGCCTCTTGAAGACAAAAACTGGAAATTGGAGAGCCTTACATTCAGGTGGTCTTGTAGTATCCATGTAGAAAAAGTTGTCTAGAGAGACTGAGGGGAGAGCTCTGGCACCTGCTCAGACTCATCCTTGCAGCAAGTCTGAGTCAAGGTTACCAGAATTAAAGGCTCCCAAAAGCAGCAACCCCTCCCCTGTCTCTGCTGGCCTGCCGCACTTGATATGGGAAGAAGGATCTCAGGTTGGGGAGGGGGACGGTGTTTGGGTTTGTGATTCACAGTCATTGGGGGAGTGTTTCTAACCGAGCTACGGAAGCCCAGCTCTGTGTGGCAAGGGGGAAGGATTGCATTGTGCACTCAACTTCTGGCACGGACAAAGGTCCTTTGTGGCCATGCCAAATTCTCCCAGCAGCAAAACTGTTACTGTGCACAGAGGGCAGTGGCTCTGCCCTGTGACAAATTGCAGCAGCCACGGGTGCTGCAGGGAGGAAGAGGGAGCTTGTTTGATCCTGTGATCTCCAGGGGAAAAACGGCGTTAGTGTGCCTGCCTGATAGGTGCCTATAGGGACACTTGGAGTGTACATACCCACCTGAAACCTCAGCATCCTGTGTGGCAAGACAGGCCTTTTCCCCATAAGTAAGCACAGTTTTGAAAGGCTTTCTAACTATGGGCTTTTTGTTTGGTTTTGGGGGGTTTTAATTAAAAATTGTATTTATAATCAGTGATTTTCGTAGGGAAAATAAATATTTGATTGGGAGCATATTTGTTGGACGACTGAAGAAATTAGAATAGTGCCACTTGGTGAATAACTTCAACTCCAACAGCTTTTGATTTCACACTTCATAAGGTGTAGGCATCTGGAACATCAGTGATGCTTCAGCTGGTTTCTGATGGCAGGCAGTAGTTGGTGTCTTGGTCTTGTATTAGATGCCTTAAATGCTCAGTAAGATGAGGAAAGTGTTTTGTAATCTGCAGTGAAAGGAAAGCATGCAAATGTTTCAAAAGGATCTTGCTGGACTTGCTATTTATTGTCTCTCATCCTCTTCTGTGGAACATGTGGTAGGTTCTCTGTGGCAGTTTATAGGATTACACTAGAAAAAAGTGTTTTGTATGTGTATGAGGACTGGGTGCTTACTAAGAGAAGGAGAAGTAATTAAATACACTTTGTTTTCACAAGCTGAGGTAGAACTTGAAGATAATAAGGGGGAAATTATGTGTAGGGGTGATCTAAGTGGGAATTGCAAGAGATGAAGTACTGCAGATGTAGTAAAACAACTTCAACAGGCACCAGCACAGCATGTGATTAAAATGACAGAAAGCAGTGTAACAAAGCATCTTTTAGATGGTCACTTTTTTCAACATTTGATCTCAAAGCTGACTGAGGAACTGACCAAGGAATAATGTGATGCATGCTAGGAATGCTCAGCTTTTATCACCAACAAGCAGAAAATAATGTAAGCTCTTGACAGAAAACGGTGTGGGTCAACTCACCCAGGGCCGAGAGAGAGAGAGAAGAGAACAAGTGTATTGATGGTGCCCACAGACTTTGTGTGAGATGGGATTGTCATGAGAAGATCTCCATCACATGGGAACCCTCCCTAAAATTCCTTTTTTTCCAGAATTTTGGCAAAAAGTTGTAAAGGGGGAAGAGTTCTTGAACTGTGGAATTCAAGCAAAGGAAGACCAGGAGGAATTGGTGTGGTTTGCTAATGATATGCTTTGCAGCAGCTGCAGAGGAAGGTAGCTTTTATTTTGTGTGAGGACAGGGGGAGGTTTAGCAACCTCAGTAGAGAAGATTCTCTCTTGTGTATGTGCACCTGGCCCAGTGAGTGATTTCTGAGAGAAGGCAGAGGAGTTCAGACCTTTTATCTTTAGACTTTTGCTTCCTCCCATGAGCCTCCTGGAGAAAGTTGTGGTGGTTTTGCAGCTTTGGTGCTTTTTTGCTGGGATCTAATCTAAGAGTACCAGCTGCTTTCGCAGGGCCTGTTAAATGTTTTCCACTTGTAAGCTGGGAAGATAACCTGAATTTACTGGAGATGGGCGCAGTAACCAAAAACCTCCAAGCAGTTTCCAGCCCTGCTGAGGACCTTGGTAAGGCATGATTTTTGCACTGTGCTACCCTGTTTTGGTGACAGCAAGCTGTAAATTGACTTGGCCATTTAGCAAAGCCTCTGCCATACTCTCTTCATGCCTTAATTGCCCATTTGAGCAATGGGAATAATAGCAGTGCCTTAATTCACAAGCCTGCTGTGAGGATAGGTGCCTTAACAGCTGTAAAGCCTCCAAATATTGGACCAGTGGGATCCTCTGATCACCATGGGTCATTAGCTATCTAAGGCAGACTCCTACCTGAGGGGAAAGGACCTAAAACAGATACTTGTTTTACATGGTGGGTGGAAGTCATGTCATTGCTTTTAGAGAAGAAAAGCCTCTAAATGCGGAACTTACGTTTTTCATGGTCTGATACAAAGCCACTTTTAAAACAGCCCTTTCTTTAAGCAAGTAGAGCACAACAAAAGATAATGTAAAATGTGATGAGATGAGAGTGAGTGAAAATTACTTACACCAAGATATTTGCAGTGCCCCTCAGCTGAACCAAATCTGCTCATCACCAGGAAGCCGAGGAGGTCAGACTGATGCAAAGCACTGCCTGTGCAATTCTTCCAAGCATCTCACTCCTCTTAATCAGCAGCAGACAGCTTTCCCACGTGCTGCTTTTTGTCTCTGTCTTGGCTAGGAGGTTGGGGTCTAGCTAGAGCAGTGAAAAAATTGTGTCAGGTTCAAAGAAGGAGATGTCTTTTCCTAGCAATATAGGGGTTCATCTGTATCAGACAGGAGTCTCCTAAATAGAGATCCGGGCTGGGAAGCACATGTGCATCATCTGCCAGCACTTGAGGTCATTCATCTGAATTTGTCTAGTGAGTGGGAGCCCAGACCTGGGTCTGGGCACAGGCAGCATGGGTGTCTGCATCTCTACTTGTATGGAGTCTGCTTGCGCATGGCAAACAGCACATGGCATTTTGACATGGAATGCCTGAGGTTTGCCTCCTGGGTTCAGCAGGTCACTGAACTGTGTGAGTTAGGCCAACAGCTGACTCTTCATGTGCTTAAAATTGGAGCTGCCCTGAAGTGCCTTGGACACCAGGTTTGTTTCAAATCCCCTGGCTGAGTTTGGAGGTCACTGGGTGTTCCGGTCCTGTGAAAATTCATGTGGCAGTTTCCAGGAGTGGTCTTGTTTTGAAAGAGATATGTTAAAATTCCTGCTTCTGGAAGTGGTGAGGTAAAATGTGTCCATTTTATCACTGTGCAAGTATTCAGTGTGGTGGGCTGCAAGACACAGCTTTGTACCCCAAACCCAGCTTTTGGGCTCCTTTCTTCAACAGCATCTGGTACTGTAGTTCTAGAGTTTCCATTCAGGAAATTAGTATTTTTAGTTGTTACAGTTTGTAAGCCAGACCTGATGTTTTAAAAGGCAAAATTACTGTGTACTGAAGCTATTCCCAGTAGTGCAGAGGTTCAGACTGTGTAAGCAGTGTCAGTCAAGATGACTTGAAGTGACAGCTGTTGAGTTCACCAATGTGTAGGCGAGTGGATAGGGAAGTGGGGACAGGAGAGAACAGCACTGCTTGTGGGCCAGGTAAACCACAGGTAAAACCATCCTGCAGGAGGGGACACTGTGCTGCTCTGCGTGTAGCATGTTATCCTCTCATCTGCACTTCACATTGGGGAATCTGAAGATACACAGAGAAGCCCTTGGGGAGGGAAGAAAGAGGTGCAGTGATTTATCAGCTATAGAAATCACAAACCACCGGCGTTTTTCTAAAACACCGTGAATGAGTCAAACAGGGAGCTGTGCAGCTATAGACACACAGGTTACTAATGTTTTCCGTTAATTATTGATCTCCTTCCTCTCTTGGGAGTTCTGTAGACTTTCAGTGCTGAAGTTGTGGTGAATGAGGCCGATGGAGATGCTGCTTCCCATACTGGACAAACAGAGTTGGCCAAACCTCCCATAGGTGTTGTGTATGGCTTGTCTTGTTCAGACATGACATGCTGGTGACAGAAGTTTCTTCTCCTTTGTTTTTCCCTCAAATCTAAACACTTCTTAGAAGTGGTCACCAAAACAGTCTTGTGGCCTCAGCCTTCTCTCCTTCCCCTCCCCTCTGAGTGCTTTTTCCCATTTCCTGCTGTGGTGTGTGCCATGTGTGTGTCAGAGCCAAGGCATGCGGGGCTCTTTCACTTCTTGAGAAGCGGAAGGTTTTGGGGGGTTTTTTTGAGAAATCAGAGCTCATTTCTACCTTGCAGCCTTGTGAGAGGAACACCTAGAATGTGCATGTGATTTTTGTTTTCCCCTTTGCAATTCACCTGCAAAAGTGTTTGAGTGCCTTGATAATTTTATTTGGAGAATGTTGACACTTAACTGGCTAAAGGCAGGATGCTGTGGTTCCCAGAGCAGAAAAATTTGAGAAGCGATACAGGTCGTGTAAGAAGTACTAAAGCAGGAAAACTTCTGCACTGTTGCTTAAAGTTTTGTAAGCAAAGTAAAGAAATCAAATGTCTTGATTCTGCCACAGCTCGTCTTCTTTCTGCTTTGGAAGAAATTTAACTTAGAGTGTCTCTATAGTAACAATAAATCTGAAGAGAGAAAATAATAATATATAAAATAGTTACTCTGGAAATGTGTAGAGCTGTTCCTTGTCTAGGTGGCAGTGTTATGGAATGGCAGATGACATGAAGGAGAAAGGGGACCAGATGTTGCTGTTAAGATATTTGATGTAAAAAAATAAGAAATTAATACTAAAAATTGTTCAAAGCAAAGAATACTTATTTTAACATACCCACCCTTTCCCAGAAAAAAAATTTCTCTTCAAAGCATATTGGAAAAGAAGTTAAGCTGAATTCTTACAGGATAAACTATTCTTTTCCTGCGTAAAAGAAAAGACAGATACAGATGGTCTACACATAATTTTTATGTCTGTGAGTCTCTTGTCTCCTTACCACATGATGCTGGATAAGAACTAAATATGAAAAATTACTTATATCCAGTGACTTTAATTTAGTCCAGTGATGAGAACTCAATGAGTTGCCCAGACAAGTACTTAAACTAATTAGAATGAATGTTATTATAGCATTTCTGTTTCTCTCATAAGAAGTCTGTTGGTCTTTATTTCTCTCTTCTGATCATGCAAGTACCCAGCCTAGGAGTAAACACTAAACACAGCACTGATTAAAGGAGATAATTTTGACAGGGTACATGACTATTTTGGTGCTTGCTGTCCCTGGAAGCCACCAATGGAGGGTGTTGGACAGAGGATCAGCCCCTCTGTGGGTGTTGAGAACATTTGCTGATGAATCTGACTGTATCTTGCATGGGTTGTTCATGCATCATTTTGCTTGGAAAAAGTCAGTTTGTATTCCTCCTTCCCAAAGGAGAGAGCAAGGCCTGAGCAGGGCATCCACTATCACCTTCTGGGTTTGGAGTGTGTGCAGTCAGGTCCCACTGGGATTTGGGGTCCCTTTGTGTCCCTGAGCATCTGCGACTCCAGAGGAGGGCACCAGCTAAGGCACAGGTTCAGCAGGACAGGGATGCACGTGCCTCTGGCAGAAGCACACACTACAGAGTAAAAAAGCTTTTCCCAGACTGCACCAACTTCACAAACCAGGACCATCTGCAGCAGTCACAGTTACCCACATGTCCCATTTTGTGTGCAAGCTGTGGATTGCCAGCCCTTTTTCTGGAGGAGAAAGCAGTGGCTGGGAAGCAAGGAAACGTGGATTTTGTTTCCACCTTGGCTTTCCAATTATCTCCATCCTGCCCGTTGTTGCCCTGTCTGCTCCAGTGCGTGCTCTCCTGGAGGACCATCTCCTGCCTACACTGATACTAAGGCCACTGTCTTAGGTGGAATAAGTGACTATTGCTACAATATAAATATTTTTTCAGGGCATGAACTAGTTTGTAAAGTGCGGTTTTCCAGTCACGAGTAGATTTTTTCAGAAAGCAAAAAAGCTAGTCAGGCCTAATCCAGTTTTCAGCAACTGAATTAAGGCTGCATTTAAAAAAGGGGGGGAAAAGTACAAGCCAGTGATTGCAGATTGGTACTTACAATAGAAAATTCACAGCACGCAATGTTCAAATTCCCCTTTTCTGGGAAGGGGTTGGCCTCTTGTGTTCATACCACCATTTTCCCCACATCTTTGGCTTAGCAGCAGCTTGAATGAGAACATTTTAGTTCAAAAGAACAGCCTGTTAGCAGTGTACTCTGAAATAAGCCTATTGCATGGTGCTGCCACACAACCTATTCTGGTGAAGCCTACAAAGGGATTTTTTTTTCTCCGAAATACCTGTGTTTTTCAGACTAAGTTTTTTATCTCTACACAGTGGTCACATCACAGCTGAGCTGCTAATGTTAAGAGGCAGCTTTCATATGATTAATTTCATCATGCAGTTCTCCAGGATTTTCTACAGCTGTTGGTGCCTTTAAAAAACGCTTTCATTCCACCCTCAGCCCACCAAAACTTCTGATTCTTGTTTTACCTATGTGTTTTTACAGAGTATCTCAGTGACTGTGCTGTTAGGGGGGTGCAGGGCAGAGGTGGGATGTGCACTAGGTTTGCTTCTGCCCCCGTTCATGTGTTGACATCCAGTTTCACAGGACGTGTTGCTGGGGAAGGCAGGAGTCCCAGAGGCAATTTGGTTTGCTGATCGCCCTTGAAAGGTGTGAGTCTCTGATCCTTAAAAGAAAGAAAAATTATCAGTCACTGGTTCTCTGTAGACAAGTATTCATGGTCACAGCACCCTGTTACAGACATCTATGTGGGAATTTTTTTATAGTTAGAAATGTCTGCATCAACATATGCAAATTGTCAGTTTTATCTTTTCACATGTCTGCAAAAACTCTTGTTGTAGCAATCTGTATACCTCCCCTTTAATTGGGATTTATTCAGCTTACAAAGAGCTGTAGAAGTATTGGAGCTCTGGGCTGGTCTGACTTAAATGCTGTTTTAAAAGCTCTGCCCTGGTTCACAAAACCTGCCTTTCTTTCTGTGTGGGTTTTGGGGTTTTTTTGTAAATCATTACAGTTGCAATCTATCATGCAAGAATTATTTGCCCTGGTTTGCTTCCACTTATTCTTCTGTATGTAATTAAGCAATGTTTTTAAGTGTTTTATCACAGAGGAGAGCAGCAGCATGTTTTTTGCTGTGCTAGCTGATGTGCTTTTTGATATTACTGTAGCAGCTGCATGCTGAAAACAGTTGTAAGGAAGGAAAAACATCACCCTAGGCATGATCCTTTTTTGCACCGTGAAACGTGTATCTCCCCTCTCATCCTTGTGTTTGTAGGAGAAAAATGTTACCACGACTTTAATGAATGTGAGTTCAGCATCTCTGATGGGGAGCAGGATGACAGCTCTGCTCTGTGCTTCCTGTGTTTGCATTACTGCAGCCTTTGTGGACAAAGAGTAGATGGTCATGGGGGGCTTATGATGCTGTCAAATAGTATCAGTTAGTTTCTGCTCTGCTCTGAACTCTATGAGCATGACTTCTGGGCAGCCACACAGGCTGGAGTCAAGTGTTAAAATCCGAGATGCTCAGAGGGACGCAGCATTTGGGTCCCAGGGAAGTCAGGGACCTGCAGGCATGGAAGGTTACGAGAGGAGATGATTGAAGATATGCAGGAATGAATAGAGTCACTGAGGTCCGTCATTGTCATTATGTGGTTGGTCATGTGTCCTGGAAGGGTGGCAAATTCTTCAGCCCCAGAAGAAGGGTGGTGCAAGTGGTGTCCCTGCTTCAAGAGCAACCTGCAGTGTTTGCAAGGCGGTGAGCAGCAGGGCCTGCCTGGTGTCCGAGGGCAGAGCATGGCATCGGTGTTGAGGTTTGCAGAGATCCACTTACTCTGAGATAAAGTGGGATGGTATTCCAAAAGAACCCAGGGACTGAGCAATTTGTGCCCACCAAGTCCTTGCTGGTGAGGTCTGTGCTGTGTACCTCCTCTGTTTCTTCTGCTTCGTCCCCAGGCTGGGGAAGAGGCGTGGGAAAGCTGTAAGGAGGAGTTTGTACCTTTGTGATATTAAATGTCATGTTCAGGCAAGGGGGGTGTGGGTGTTAAATTACAAGGGTGTAATTTGCTGGTGCTTGTCCTGCGTATCAGAGAGGATGCTGTTTGTGGAGACTGAGCTCCTAAGCAGTAAAGCAATAAAGTATTTCCACCCTCTTCAAACATCAGCCGGCCCTTGCAAATGAACACTGCTATATTTCTGTGCTTGTTTGCAGATATCCTCATGCTGGTGGTTTTCCCACTGTTCATTTTCAAATGAGGCCAGGTGCTGGGAACTCTCTGCCAGCACAGGGCAGAGCAAACAATGCAGCAAGATGAAAAAATAAAGAAAGATTTTATTGGCAAATTACACAAGTGTCCCTAAAGTGTTTGGGTTTTTTCTGTTTGTTTGTTTTTAAAAGTGAGGTTTATCTGTGAAAAAAGTAAAGATCCATTTGCAGTGCCTGGGGGGTTCAACCTCTTTCTGTTTACTCCAGCCCTTGGCTGAAAGCAAGATGCAGCACAAAGTGGTGATATTTCTGATGCACTTTTTCCTTTCTGCTAAAATTAAGGTTTTCCCTGCTTTTTAATTAGACATACCTTCAAATTTGGTTGTCTTTAGACAGCCTTTTCCAGACTCAGTCATGTGTTGGGGTATAAGGGAAAACAGGCAGTATCTCACCCTGTCTTCCTCCTGCCCTACCACTTCCCCAGCCACAGCTCGCAGGGTTTTGAATGATGCTTTGTGCAACTGAGCTGTGTCCCAGGTGCCATGGAGAATTCCTGCTCTGCCACCACCTTGGAGGAGCCTGTGGGAACAGCACTGCAGAAAAGGAGTTCAGTTTCTACCCAAATATTTGCCTTTTGTTGTGGGGGAAGTAGGGTGTAAAATTAGCTATGTGCACAAGGTAAAGATGGGAGAGGGTGAAAAGATTTCAGTATTCAGCAAGAGAAACCTCTTCGTGTTTGGTTTTTTTTTTTTATCGTCCCTCAGCTTGAACTGTACAGTTACCTTCTGCTGATGTAAGGTGGCATTGCTACACAGGCTGAGGCAGAGCCATAAGGCTGTGGGCAGCCCCATCCCTGTTTCACGGAGCTCAGCAAATACGCTCCATTTCCCGGGGAAGCACCTGGAGCTTAAATGCACCCTTGAAAGTCAGCCAGATGCTCTGAAGCTTCTCCAAGTGGGCAGGAGCATGCCTGGGCTGTGTCAGGGCTGGGAGGAGCAGGGGTGGCGATGGCTGTGAACACAAAGCACCATGCAGTTACGCAGAGGCATCTGCACCGTAACAAACAGTGTCTGCATGGCCTCTTCTCCATGGCGTGTTTGGTGTTTCACAGCTTGAGTTTCACAAGAGCCTTATCCGCGAAGGTGCTGCGTGGTGAACTCGTGCATGAAGCATTTCATGGGTGGGGAATTGCTTCCTGCTGGGCTTTGAGTGTGTAGAGCTGGAAGCTGCTGTTGCTGCTCTTATCCCCAGCTGGAGCTGCTTCTTCTGGCAGTATATCATTTTGAGTTTCCATATGTCCAGGAATGGTGTGATCTGTGACAGGCAGAGCAGCAGCACTGTGCTCTAGAGACCTGCAGAGTATTCCTCAGCTGCAAACACAACCGAGAAGCTGGCAGCTGCTTTCAGAGTTTCTCTCATGCCAGGCTCAAGCAAGAGGAGCAGATACGGGGACAGCACTCAGGTGGTTGTCAAGTGTCTGCTGATGTTGGGTGTGTCCAGACGTGACTGCAGTGGGATTTTATTTTGTTAGATCTTCGTGTCTTCAGTTCTGGATGCAGCTTATCATTTACAATCTTCACAATGAGCAAATGTGCATTTGGAAAGGATCTTTAAAGATCATCCTGTCTGTTCCCCCTGCAATGGGTAGGGGCATCTTCCACTGGATATCTAGTTCAGATTCTCTATTTAGAACACTTCTGCAGAATTCAGTGCAGGCCTGACCCACTGTGCAAATCTCCACCTTCCATCCTCCTCTGGTTTGTAAACAACAGTGCATCTCCCACTCAAGTCCAAGAACTTCTTGATTGTTAGATCTGTGTTTTCCATCAAGACTGCAGAAGTATTACGAAACCATAGACATCTGATCAGGAAGAATAGCGAATTTGAGTAAATGATTAATTTTAAAAAGCATCTTGTCAAATAGGGAAGTGACCTTTTTTTATGGGTTTTTTTTTAATTAACGAAACTCTTTAGACAGCTAAATTCTTCGTTTCCCCTCCAGTCCTGATGAGTGCAGGTAGATCCTAAAAAAGCAGGTGTAATTTTTCTTTGTGCTTGTTCTGACTGATGTTTGCCTCAGATCCTTTAAAAAATACATTTTACAGAATTCTTGAATTTGGGAACTTTCAAAACTGCTTCAGCATAAAAATTAAGTTTTAAAATGTTTTGGTTTGGCATCTTTTAATTCTGTAGGGAGTGATGTGCACAGGTTGGGACTTAATTAGAAAATCAGTGGGGTCACAGGAAGGGACCCTCTTTAAAAGGTATCAGAGGGCCTCTGTGACCTTTGGTAGCTATTTCTGTCAATGTCGAGTGAAAAGTGGTGTTTTAAGGAAACTTTTCTTCTGGAAGAGATTTGATAGGCTCCACAAATCTGCTGTAGTCTCCTGCTGCAGTTGCTTTGAGCCCACCTTTTCTCAAAACACAGACCTTTGGAAGTGCTGATGTGCGTTAACTTTTCTTTGTGCCATTACTTTTACAACCAAGGCAGACCCTATAGCTCTGTTTCTAAATCACCCATCATTAGTAACCACAATCATTTAGTAGACATATTTACAAGGTAAGTGACAGTGGGAAGTAATTAAGTTTAATATAAATCACACTCAATTTCAAATCTGCAGGCTTCAAAATAGTAATGAATAGAACTGCAGCTTCTATAAAAAGATGCAGTATTTATAGCAGTATCTTCTTCTTTTTCCAGCTAAACATATTGAGTCTAGTGGAAATTAAAACCCCCTGTCTGTTCATCTTATTTGTTGTAAAGTCACTTTCTTCCTGTGGCACACTTCATTGCAAATTTCCCACTGCTTTTATTCTTTGTGGGGAGATTTTTAACTCTTTAAAATGATACAGGGAGGAGGAAGAGTTCGGCAATATCCAGAATATGCGCATGCCTTGCAGATGCACACACCTTGAGCTGTGGCTTTCTGCTAAATTTGCATTTTAAAGATCGGTGCCTAACAACATGTGCTTTGTTTCACAGGTGTCATGCAGCTGACAGGTCTACTGGTGGAGCTGATGGTCTCAGCCAGGGCAGAAATTCATTAAACAAAACAGTCAAATAATCAGGGAAGTTTGGAGCTGTTTGCAAGATCTGCTGAGTTCGTTGCTCACACTGTTGAAAGAAACCATCATCTGGGACAACGGCACACTGCCAGCAGCTGCCATGGCTAGCAAAAGAAAGTCCACAACTCCCTGTATGGTGCGAACTTCTGAAGTCATGGAGCAGGAAGGTGCCGAGGGCGTAGAGGCTCCTAAAGACAAGGGGACTTGTGCATCCCAGCAGGACTGCAAAAAAAATTGGCCTTCAGAAAACTCAGTCAAAGACTGTGAAGTGGTTGAGGCAAAGCCCCCAGCTGAAAATCAGTCTAAGAAACCCCAGGGTGGTTATGAGTGTAAGTACTGCCCTTACTCAACGCAAAACTTAAATGAATTTACAGAGCACGTTGACACTCAGCATCCAAATGTCATTCTCAACCCCCTGTATGTCTGTGCTGAATGCAACTTCACAACCAAAAAATATGATTCTTTATCTGACCACAACACAAAATACCACCCGGGAGAGACTAACTTTAAACTGAAATTAATTAAACGCAATAATCAGACTGTTTTAGAGCAGTCCATTGAGACCACCACTAATGATGTCACTGTCACAAGCAGTGGGCTAGAAAATGCGGAGTGTGACGATTCACTACATGGGGGAATTAGTGCGAATAAAGTGCCAGTGATGAAACTGGGAAAGCCTAAAGGGGAAACCAAGAAGGGATCCAAAAAGCCAGAAGAGGGAGTTACGGAAAACCACTTGGATGGCACTCTCCCCTGCATCATAACTGAAGCCACTGAAGCTATTGCCTGTATAAATGGAGACCTTCTCCATGATGTGTTAGCCCATGTTATGCCCTCTGTACAGCTGCCACCAAATATCAACCTTGTCCCCAAGGTCCCGGTCCCTCTGAACAGTACCAAATACAACTCTGCACTGGACACTAATGCAACCATGATCAACTCCTTTAATAAATTTCCTTACCCAACACAAGCAGAGTTGTCGTGGTTGACAGCAGCATCAAAACATCCGGAAGAACAAATCCGAATCTGGTTTGCCACGCAGCGTTTGAAGCACGGTATAAGTTGGTCACCTGAAGAAGTGGAGGAAGCAAGGAAGAAGATGTTCAATGGTACTATCCAGGCGGTTCCTCAGACCATCACTGTCCTGCCAGCTCCTTTGGCAACTGCAAAAATGCCACAGCCCATCATCCAGACAGCTTTGCCTTGTCAGATTCTGGGCCAGACTGGCCTGGTTTTGACTCCTGTGTCAAATGGTTCGACTGTTTCCTGTTCACCAATTACACTTGCTGTTGCCCCAAACCAGGGGCAAAAGAGGACAATACAGACCTTATCAAATGCCCCGGAGGCCAAGCGTCCTCATGTAGTTCAGGTGCCTGAGATTCCTGCCAAGTTGACTGCTGTTCCCGTGACACCAGCCAGTGAGCGGAAGAAGACCAAGGAGCAGATAGCAGAGCTGAAGGCCAGTTTCATGGCAAGCCAGTTTCCTGATGATGCAGAAGTCTACCGGCTTATAGAGGCAACAGGTCTTTCCAGGAGTGAGATCAAGAAGTGGTTTAGTGACCACAGGTACAGAAGTCAGAGGGGCATTGTGCAAATTCCTGGTGATGCTTTAGGGAAAGATCAAATAGCACCTTCAGCTGGTCGACATGGCCGCTCATTTCACCCATACACAGATTTTACTCCCCAGAGATTCAAAGAGAAAACTCAAGAGCAGCTTAGGGCCCTTGAGGAGAGTTTCCTAAGATGCTCTTTTCCTACCCAAGGAGAATTGGATAGGCTGCGAGTGGAGACTAAGCTGAGTAGGAGGGAGATAGATTCATGGTTCTCTGAGCGGAGAAAGATAAGGGACAGCATGGAGCAAGCTGTCTTGGACTCAATGGGATCATACAGAAAAATTAAGGATCAAGGAACTCCCAATGGTGCAATAAGCCAGGCAGAACTTCTGAGTAGCTCTCAGCTCCCTGGTGCTTTATCTGGGTCCTCCACCACGTTGAAGAAAACACAAGAGCAAATTCATCTACTGAAAAGCACATTTGCAAGGACCCAGTGGCCATCACCCCAGGAGTATGACCAGTTGGCATCTCAAACTGGGCTCACAAGAACTGAAATAGTTCGCTGGTTCAAGGAAAACCGGTCTTCACTAAGAACAGGGTCACTTAAATGGATTGACCAGTACCAGCAGCAGTATGCTGGTGATGGTCATAGCAAGCAAAGCCAGAAAAAGAGCTCAAAACACACTGAGAGTCCAAAGAATGGTAATGAGGTGTCTCGGCAGCATTACCAGGAGCATAAAAAACTGAATGAAGAGAATGGGGGGAAACCAGTGGTGAGAGCAAAAAGAGACTGCGAACCACTGAAAGATTCTTTGTTAGGGAATCAAGCAGAGGGTGTGGACAGGCTGGAGTGCAACAGCCACGATGGCCACGGCAGCGAGGAGAACGAGGAGCCGGCGGAGGTCAACTGGGTGGAGGTGACGGTGGGCGAGGACGACGCTGCCTCGGACTGTACGGACAGCTGGAGCCAAACGGCCCCCGAGGGCCACACAGAGCTGGCAGACTTGGACTCTGAAAGTATATCTGGAGACAATTCCCACGTATAGACAGGTAATGCTGATGGTGCCCTGTTTCCCTGAGCCTGCCTTTGTCGGGGTGTACTTCCAGCATTCTGTAGCCCCTCTTCAGTGTAAATCCCTGGAGCCCATCCCTGCCGGATGCTTGTGCCTGTTGGATGCCTGAACAAAAGGGAGAGACCCATAATGCTTGTAAATTAAAGCCAACTGCATGGTAGGGGAGGGGTTAGTGCCATTTGCCTTGTTTCTTGTCTCCTTGTGGGGTAAGTCCCAGATAAGGGAGGTCCTTTTTTTTTTTTTTTTTTGCAAGAAGCGATTAAACCATAAAACTTTCTGCCTTTAAACAACTTATGTAACTTCTGCGGCACTTCCCATAAAACGTGCTAGTTGAGCCATACGAAGAAATAGTAAGTAACACTAGTTGCTAATTTCCCCCTCGCTGAGAGATCTGAATAGAGGCTGTGCCTGTTTTTGCATCTCAGGTGCTTCCTTTGCAGCATCCTGCCATGTTCAGAACAAAAGGTCACTGGGGGAAGGGCCTAGGACACAGATGCTTCTTTATGCAAAAGCAAGCAAAAAAAAAAAAAAGTGGGTACTGAAGTGGCTCATGCAAATGCTCTTTCTTCCTCTTGCAGGTGAGAACTGTCTCCAGTCTCGCTTTGTTCTGCTTGCTCACACTAGAGGCTTAGGAAATGCCCCAGACTAAGCTGTGTGGGTGTTTAGCAGCTCTTCTTCACAGGATCTTGAATTTAAAAGCAAGCTGCAGGGTCTGGCTTTACGGAGGCTTTATATGATCTTTCCCAATGTGAAAGGACTTGTTATTTGGAGATCTGAAACCTGTTTCTGATCACAGTTGCACAGGTGTAAATCTGGAGCAAGCACTGTCAGCATTTCTTGCATGTTGAATTGAGTTCACTGGAGCCTCTAACATTTTTCAGTTTAACTGAATCTGTCTCTCCCAAACCAGAGGTTCCTTAAGCCAGAACTTTAGAGCTTATCCTACAGAAAGCTCAGCATCCTGCATTAAAAACCATAGTGAGAGAACACCTGTTTGAGAAAACCAGTAATTTTCTGGCATCTAATAAGTAAAATACACTTTAGCATAAATATGTATATATATAAAATATAGCTATAAGTATATATAAAATATACATATATAATATATATATTATATATATATAAATTATATTTTAGCATTTCTT
>VZRQ01008997.1:287191-322471 GCA_013397975.1 Machaerirhynchus nigripectus
AAAAAAGCCAGGACTGATAGAACTGCCTCCACACTTGTACTTAAGACTTCTGCTATTACAGCTACCAGTACTTGGGTTGAACTACCTGTTGCTGAGGTGCGGTTTTTGGTAGACACTACAGCTCAGACAGGAGACACTTTCTTCATGTGCAATACTTGTCCAGAAGTCTCCTGGACATTTTCTCTGGTTCAAAAAAAAAAAGAAAAATCCTGAAGTGGTATTATTTTTAGCTGTGAATTCTGTCAGCTGAATTTGAGCAATAATATGACAGTATCTATATAACAAAATATCTTAAAGATTCAGACTGCAGTGCAAGGCACTGTCCTGCATTATCCTGGAAAAAGTTGGTTATTAGGGATGTGAGTAACAGGTGTTACCTGTGTGTCAAAGGCAGGGATTAAAGAACAAAGGATGTGGGAACATCAGCCGGAGGCACACTGGGGTGCCACTGTTGTGCAGCCACATAAGAAGGGAGAGCCAGGATCTGATCTGCCTTTTAAAGTCAAATGTGTGATGAATAAATGCATTGTGGGAATTTTTTTTCTCAGGGTTGTTATTCCAGATCATTTCCCCCTTCCAGCTACAAACATTGATTCTGAGGAGAAGGAGCAGACCAGGGGCTCAGAGAGGGAATGGGGAGGAAGGCAGGAGCAGGGGGAGTTGCCTGAAACCACTGTTTCTTACAGACCTCTTGTAGTATGAAACCAAGCTCTGCAACAGCTCCCTTCCAGCAGTGCAGGTTGGGTGCCTGCCTGCGTTTTTTGTGCTTGTGAGCAGTGTCAGGTCAGGTGTGTTGGAGTGAACCTCCTGCCTCTGCGCCCTGGGACAGATGTTGACCATAAAGCTCCAGGGCTCTGGAGGTGCTCAAGTGTTACGAGAGAGGAATTTTTATAAGAACTTTGATCTCAGTTATACTGTTGCTGAGTGATCTTTTTGATGAGGAGCTTTCTGGTGGCTCTGTGTAAAATACACCTACTGAGAAAGGGTGCACTGGAGCAGGACTTCTGCTGCAAAGAGCGTGCAGTAAGATCGGAGGGCTCTGCTCTTTGCCAGTTTCTCAGTGTGCTGATCTGGGGACTTGACAGAAGTCTTTTTCATTTTCCTTTATTCTGCCTGTAAGTCTCAGCCCAAAAATGTAGGTGCCTGCTCCCTGGTGTACACATGGAGGCGTTGTCACAGTTGTTGTGACACAAAATTTGGAAGCTTTATAGCCCATACTGATGGGACTCATGGAAAAATCTCAGGTACTTCTTCTAAGCTTTCATTGTGCAGCCAGTCTTAGAAATTTTCAGCCAAAACTTTGGTGTTAAATTAACAAGGTGTTACCTTAAGTGACATCCAGGCTATGACTCAAAAGCAGAGACTGTATGACGTGACAGAGAGCCTGTTTCTGCCTGTTGTCATAAAAGCCTGATTTTTCCTAACATGCTCATCAGGTACCACATGTAAGAAGTGGACTGAAGAGCTGACAAGGGACTCCTCTTTCCTCTCACACAGCCACACTCACTGTATGAGTCTTTCACTGCTGAACCCTACAGCAGGCAGAAGTGTACTCCTTTCATATTCGTGGTGTTGCTGTTTTGCCAGCTTGATCTACATAGTCTAAAATGAATTTTTGTTGGTGATTGACCTCCATACTCCTCTTGACTGAATTTGTGTGCGGCTTCTCTAAAACCTCAGCTCTTCCAGACCATCTCAGTCACTTTCTCCTCCTTCCTATATGTAGCGCTAGGAGATTTTGGAACTATTGGAAAGCATTTGTGTTACAGCCTAGACAGACCTTATGCCTTAAAAAACTGAGTTTTTCCAAAATTGATCTGTGCTTGGAAGATTCTGCTGCAGCAAGAGGGAATTTCACAAGGGACTGGGCCTCTGTGAGAGCAGGATTCATGCTAGGATCTGCAGTGCCATCCCAGATTTAAGAGGCTCTGTAACTCTAAGTCTGTATCTGGAGCTTTTGGCAAAATTGGATTTATTCTATGGAGCAGGTCAGGTTTCTTGAGCAGTGAGGCTGGGAGACCTGTCCCCATAGGGTACCGGGGCCTTCCAGATGTTGAGTGGCTGCTGTAGGGTGCACTAAAGCCCATCTCTGAAAGTGTTCCAGAGACTGTCATGAAGCCTTGTGTCCCTCTTGTAGTGAGGCCACACTGCTCTGTCAGGAGAGTGCTTTAGCTTCCTGTCCATCAGTAGGGAGATTCCTGCCTTCCTGCAGCACAGGTCAGAATTAGGTCTGTTGTCCTCCTTTGTGCAAACTTGAGAAACAGAAACTGGTTCTGGATTAAATACAGCACACTACAGCTCAGACAGGAGAGCAGGAGCAGAGTGTGCCAGTGGTTGGCAGCTACTGCTGGCTTCCTTCACTGTTGTCTCCCTGTGGAGTTCTCCCAAGATCCGAGCTTTTGTTTTTTCTCAGAATGATACTTTTTTCCCCCATCACCACCTTTCCACATTAAGCTGTCTTTTTTTAGTTATTTCATGACCTCCTTTTTTAAGGATGAACCCTGTAAGATGTAGGCACCAAAGTCTGTGGCTCATGGTGGGAACCAGATAGGTGAACACCCTGGCGCTGGATGGATGGATGTGACCACTGCTCTGTGGAGATTTGCCAAAGTAAAACCATGCATGAAAGCTGCAGAGTAGGAAAAAAGAAAGCCTGAAGGCAGTCATCCCTTGCATCTGCTGAATGCATGATACTGAGTATCAGAAGTAGTCTGGGTCCTCTTGGCATCTCCAGCCCCTTCTGCACTGCTGCAGGAGCTGAGATCACTTGTTTGCCAGTGGCCCAGTGCATCCTCAGTGTGCAAAGCCACTAAAAGTGAACAGCACTGGGGTTTCTCACTTTCTGCCTAAGTTCTCACTTTTCTTGAGGTTTAGGGTTTCATTTTAAAGGCTCACTATAGTGTCTGTTACTGGTGCTGGGCTCCAAGTCAGCATCCTGAAGTAAGTCAGCATGGGACTGACCAGTGGTTTTTGCAGAATTCAGGTCACCCTAAAACATTTGAGGGAATGAGGCTGAAGTAGGGAGGACATGCTTTTTCCCCTGAAACCAGTGAGGTGCACCAGAGACCCAAGCTCTATTATAATGAGGGATTTCAGAGGGAGAAGCAAAACCCAATGCAGCAATTAAAATTTTCCAGTGAGTCAGGAGGAACAGGGGCCTGTGTGGGAAGGTCTCAAGGATGGGGGGAGGACTTTTCCCCTTGATATTGGTGCAAGCCTATTGCCTTTTCCTGGGTTTGACTGCATTGCTTTCTGCATTGCAGATGCCAGATAGAGCTCACTGCTTTTGTGGGAAATAACAGACCAGATAGCAACATCCATAAGAGGTGTGAAATATCAAGTTAGCTCAGGTTTCAGTGAGCACTGCTGCAGGGTGGGTGAGGAGGATGTTTGTACTTCTTGCACATTCACACCTCAGTGTGGTAAAACTGAGCATAATCCCTGTCATAGAGCCCTTGCTTTTTGCTGGGAACTGGGGATACATGTGAAGCAGTGGCTATTTGAAGGTTGGGTTTTGAGGGGTCATTTTTTAATCTCTGGTCCGTTGTGCAGCCTTTATGTAGGTGCAGGAGTCATAGCAGAACCAGGAAGCTGCTCTGCAAAGCACAAGCACATCCAACTTTTTCCATTGTCCTGTAGTTTGTATAATTTTCTAAGATCACGTAAAACAAAAAGTATTACGAGGGGAATTACTGGGGGAGAAAGACCTGAAGTCTTCTTGGCTTTAGCACCGTCTGTCCTGTGGTTGCGAAGTAGTTGCCCCAAACATGTGCAGACATCATCTTTGAGTCAGTGTGAGAATCTGCCTGAGTCAAGGCTGGACTGTACATCCCTGTTAGAGATCTAAAGGGGATTATTAGCTGTGTGTTACCGGCCGCAAAAATCCAACACCCTACCACATGAGGCTGTGATAAGGATTGGCCTCAGGGTACAGTTAACACAAAATAGTGTTACCGTATGTGCAGGGATGTAAACCAGATGCCATCTCAGTTAACAGCTCAAACAGTTCATAGTGCCTTAAAAAATAATATGCTGCTGTTACAATTTTTGCAGGGGTACTCCTCAGCTGCACTGTCCTGATGTTGAAGGGGAAATGCTGCCTGAAAATAGAAGAAAACTATTTTCCTGCCTGGGTGAGAGAGCGTGCTGCGATTCCAAGTCTCAAACTGTGCTTGTGGAGGCACAGTGAGAAATACTCTAATGGAGATTCATCATGGAATTGTTGATAGTGCCAAAGTCCTACTACTGCATTACAAAAGAGAAGAAAGAAAGAGGAAAAGGTCCTTGTACATAGGTTTCTCTTAGTTTCTCTCCCACCCACTTTCCTGCCCAGCCTCTTCCTCTACTGGAACAGATTTGTACAACATAAAAATTTTGTTAATTTTTTTAATAGGTGCAAGTTATTCTTGCATATAATGCAACTGAGAAATTTTGGGGTTGGTTGGGGGGAGGGAAGTGTCTTTTGTGGAGGAGGGATAGGAGATTTTTTTTTTTCCCCTGAAGTGTTTTAAGAAAGAGTTGCAATCTTCTGGAGTTGTCTTGGTGCAGATCAACACCTGAGCCCAGATCCCCACCCTGGTTTACATTTCAGACCAGTTAAACATGTTCTGGAGTGGTGGGGTTTGTGTTTTTGGTTTTTTCTCTTGTTGTTTTGACTTTTTTGTTTTGTTCTATGGCCACCTGCTACTGGTTGAAGTATTTAAATCTCTGCTTTTCCATGCTCCTACAAGGCAAGTCTTCTCCAGCTCCTGTACTTCACTTTTCACCAGCCAGCCCCAGCTGTGAGTCTCTGAAGATTTGGCTAGAATGCCTTTTTTTGGTTATTGGTTTGGTTTTGGGGGTTTTTTTAGCACTTTTTGTTTAAACATGCAGTACAACTCCCAGAGGGGTTGGAGTGAGGAAATAAGGATGCTTCATAATCCAAACTTGTGTTTCGTTGGCTGGTACAGCAATGGACACCATAACCAGCAGTCTGCCCTCCAGCTTTAGGCGTTGTAGCGCACAACAGAAGTTTCTTATTAACCCTTGCCACTAAATTTTTAGATGACTCCTAAGTTCCTGAGTGCACTTTTTTTCAAGTACTGCTAATTTGGATTTGCGTGGGGGTGTCTGTCTGTGCACGTGTGAGGAGGGAACGGAGGGAGAGCAGGAGCCTGGGTGCAGGAGCCGTGCGGTGCGTTCCTCTCACGAGCTGAGTTTGGAAAACTTGCCCCCATTTCAGTACGCTGCACAAATAGGATGCTAGGGAGTTTGAATAAATCCAACTTTTCTAACTTGTTGCTCATTTGTTGTAATTCAATAAAACAAAGGTCAAAAATTTTGGTAACCTTTTTCTCAACTCTTTTATTTTACTCTAAAATAAAAAAATAAATAAACCCACTCCCCAAAAAAAATCCCAACCACACTCAGCCCAAACTTTCTGTGCAGGAGCTTGATGTCTTTAGAGCTGCAATGAGGGTTTTAACTGGTTTTGCAATACTTGGTTTAGCAAATACTAACTGGATTAAAGTGAACGCAGTGAATACTGATGTTTATTCCCCCAGGTTCATCAGCTCTTTGCTGCAGGTGCGATGCAGATAGTGCCTGGGAATGAGCCTTTGGGGAACACCTTTTATTTTGATTGCAGTCACAAACTGAATGAATGAAACCACCCCTGTGATTCATCCCTATGTAGTTATTTTTATTAATCATCAGCACAACATATAAGCAAAGAGGGAGGTTTGCAGTGGGTGGTAACAAGTTACTTTTCCTTACAATAAAGTTGCCTGGTTGATGGCTGAAGAGGAATGAGTGGATGGGGCAGCATTTTGCTTACTGCATTTGTCTGTCACAAGACAGCAGCAAAAGGTGGGGAAGTGACATCAGCTCTTCCCTGGGCAGAGGCTGCCAGACAGTGAACATGCACCTGTCCCGTCCCACACAGCTCAGATGTTCATCTGCAGGGTGGAGGCAGATGGCTCTGCAGTCACGGATGCGAACATCAGGTGACCAAAAAGAAAATGCATCTGAAGATGCTTGACCAGAACTCAAAGTTGTAACTGAAACTAATTGAAACTTTGTTTTGCATTGCTTGTATGAAAGGATGGTAATACTGTAATTGTCCTTATGAAGTTTTTAACAGCCACTTGATGGCTTAATCTTCCAGTTTGCATCTTTCATGTCTGATGCGTGTTGTAAATCTGTGTGTTTGGAGCACTGACCTACTTTGCTTAACTAGTAGTGCTCCCAGGAAGCTCAGCAAGAGGTTTAGGAAGAGCAAGATCCACCTGGGCTTTTCTGTATTTGTACATCCGAGATATGGTGGGATTAGGGCACAGGAGTGGGCTCTTTAAGATCTCTGAAATTCAAATAAAACAGTAGCAGTGGCCCTGCAGTCTGTCATCACGCAGCTAATAAGGCCAAAGCTGTCCCCCAGCAACCAGGCTGGCCAAAGACTGGCGCGGCCTTTGCCAGCGTGGGCAGCCTGGCGGCACTGAGGGCGTTTGTGCAGGCAGGTTCTGGTGTGGTACCAAACCTTCAGACCCCAGGAACACCGAGCCCAGGACCCCTTTTGTCTGGGCTTAAAGCAACCCAGGTCCCCCACAGAGGTTGCTTCAGTGTGGCTGCCGGAATGGGTTCAGGAGCTGGGCATTGGAAGCAGGCTTTGTTTTTAATTAATTCACACGCAGTGACTGCGTTTCTAGGAGAGTCCAAGCGGCGAGGGACAATCGGGACATTGTTTGTGCTCGGCAGCCATTAGGGACGGCCGTGGCCTTGGGGTTTGGTTGCACACGATGAAAACGGGCTGCTGACACGAGTTTCCTCCCACACAGCCCTGCATCCCCGGAGCCTGGCGCTGGCACCACGGCGAGCAGGGCCTGTCCTGGCAAAGCCCTGCAGCGAGGAGACGGCTCCGGACAGCCTTTCCCGGGCAGGGTCCCCCAGCACCAGCAGTCCCTGGCGCTCAGGTGTTGATTGATGTTTTGCACAATGCATTTTAACCTAAGTGTTGAAATTTTCTAATCAGAAGAAATCTAGTTAAACACACAAAAATAGATCAGATTTTTTAACTTCTGCAACAATTTTTTTTTTTAGTTGTGGCTTGTGGAAAAATCCGTCACTGGGAAGTCGGTAACAACTTGAATTAAGTGGCTTCTACTTTTTAAATTTTGTCTGATTTTTGCTGACAAGAGAATGGATTTTCATTCGATACACACATTACTTCTGCTCAGTCCATAAGATGCTGGGAAGCTCTTTACTGGTGTTAGAGATAAGGGGACTCCAAGTACACAATTTAGACTGGTCAGGCAGAAGCCTTATTAAATGTGCATAGTGAGATACTACTCAGACAACAGAGAAGAGCATCACAAAATGGTTTGGGATCACAAGAAACCTTTAAAGATCATCTAATTCAACACCATTGCACTGGGCAGGGACATCTTTCACTTGATCAGGTGGCTCAAAGCCTCATTTAACCAAGCCTTGGGAACTTCTGGGGCAGTAACTTAAGCAACTATTAACTCCTTGCAGTCTAAATTACTCAGTTCAGTTTTCTCAAACACTATTTTTTTTAGGAAGAAAAAAAAAAAAACCTCTTCATTTTTCGACCACAATTCTGCAGTAGCACTATTTCTAACCTCAAATCTCCAATTCTGACCTTTGGGAATTTCATTTAATATGTCACTTTGAAAGTCAGCCAGTGAGTGGTGCAAGAAACCTGCACCTTCAGGGTAAAACTCAGCAGTTGCAGGGTTCACTCTAGGAAGAAGGGGTGTCCCAGCACCATGTGCATCAGTACAAACTGGAAGGAAAGTGCTGGGTTATACAAGAAATCTGAGTGAGTATGAGCATAAATGGTAATTGTGTGATGATGATTTAAAAATCTAGATAAACACACAGGTAAAGTGGCAACCAAGGTAAGTAATATTTATACACTATATTTGCCATCAGCAGAAATTTAACCACTTAAGCATTCTTTGTCTTAAGAAGGAAGAAGGAGGAAAAGAATAAATTTCAGAAGCACATAAGACAACATTGTAGGAAGTCCATTTGGCATCTTGTTGGCAAGGAAAAAGCACACCAGCAATGGAAAAGAACTTTTTTACTGTCTGCTGGGTAGAAAGAGAGACCTGAGAAGGAAATCTTCTGTACTCATTTGGTCAGAGACTAATGGAAAGCAGTTATGAATGGGGCCTGTGGCTCTTGAGCGTAACACTGAAAATATTCGTAATACAGCAGGAAGAGTGAATGCATGTGAGATACGCAGTGAAGGAATGAAAAAGCAGCATAAAAAGCAGCAGGCAGGGTTTCTCGGGTGTTAGGCAGTTGAACCATATCCCAATCAGATTATTGCAAGCTCTGGCGAGGACAGAGGCAAGAGCTGAGTGACCGGGTAATTGTCAGAGCAAATCACACAGCAGGTCTTGAGCACAGCAAGCAAAAGCACGGGGGGTCTATGGTTTTCTTATTTCCCTCAAACTGATGTACCAAAATGGTAGTTCCAATTATATTAAAATTCTCCTCATTTACATGTACCTAACACATCCAGCAAGCTGGCTCAGGCACAGTAAAGGGGACATCTTTGAAGCTTCCTCAGTACACAAACTCACCCTCACCTTCCTCTTTTGTATTAATCTTTCTTAAAAGTCTAGGTCATCCCAGTGCAATATATCATGCAAAATTCAGTGTGCAACAATTTTAATATAAAAAATAACTAGTTTTGCAAACATCTGTAAGACAGCTAAAGGAGTAATAGCATTAACCCAACTTAATGGACAGAGAAACTGAGATGTATGTAGGTGTTCACAAGACTGCTGAATAAATGTGTTAAAGGCAAGAGCTGAATTCAGTTTGGCCTTGTCTTGACTCCTCAGCATGGAAGCTTCATTTTATATTTGTATCAAATCATTGCTGTTTCATTGGCATTTCTAAGCCTCTCCCCCAAAGCCTTTCCCTCTACAAGAGGCAAAGGCACAAGGGCAGAAATGAGCAGGCTGGGACTGGGGCTTCTCAGAGATCCTCATCCCACACAGTCCTGCCACGATATGTGTCTTCTCCAGCCCAGCTCTCCAGACAAAGCTTTCACCTTCCTCCCTTAATTCCTTCCACCTTTAAGTCGCTTCCTAAACATCCTCATCCATCTTTTTCCAGAGACCCATTTTGGGTGGTGGTGTGGTTTAACCCCAGCTGACACCTCAGCCCCTCACAGCTGCTCACTCACTCCCCCTCAGCTGGATGGGGAAGAGAATTTGAAGGGTAACAGTAGGAAAACTCATGGGTTGAGACAAAGAGAGTTTAATAGGTAAAGCTAAAGCCATGTACACAAGCAAAGCAAAACAAGGAATTCATTAACCACATCCCATGGGCAGCCAGGTGCTCAGGCAGCGCCAGAACAGGGGCCCTATCACGCGTAATGGTGACTTGGGAAAACAAACACCTTCACTCCAAGCATCCCACTCTTCCTTCTTCCACAACTTTTATTGCTCAGGATGACCAATGGTTTGGGATATTACAGAATCATAGAACAGTTTTGAGTTGGAAGGGACCTTGCCATATTCAACTCAATGAAGCACAAATCCAAAACATACCCCCAAACCAGGTGCTGTAAAGAAAATTACCACAGCCAAAACCAGCACAGGGGATCCCAGGGGTAGGTGTCAGGTGCACCCCCCAGCCTGGGTAGCATTTCTGGCCATTGCTGCAGCTGCTCTTTTATTCCCACACAGGGAATTTCTTCTTCCATTCTAGTAGGAGGTCACAGTGTGCCAAGGGGTGCTTTATAAACAAATCAGCATGTGCAATTAAACCCCTCATGGTTTAAAGGGCCTTGTTATCCCCTCAGACCAAGAGCGATGGAACCATTCAGCCTCTTTGGCCTCTCTGAACCACTCACACCAAATCATTAATACCAAAAGGCATTTTGCCACACAGTGGCATGTAACATATCTGTACCTAAATGTTCAAATTTGACATATTTTGCTTTTTAAGTCCTCCCATCACCCCAGAAGTCCCTCTCATCTCAGCACTGGGGCAGGAATTTAAATCAGCACTAATTTTGATTGATTGGTAAAGTTATTCATTATTATTTGTGACACATTTGGAGATGGCCACTGCACATGCTAAGAACAAGGGGACACAACTGGAGCATCTGCAACAGAAATAGGATGCCAGAGGTTTTGGCACTGTCAGCCCCATTATACAGAGGGTGAGTAGAAATACCCCAGTTTGGGAAGCACAGCTCCAAACCTCTTCTCCAGCCCAAACTCAGCTACCACCAGACTTCAACCACAACTGAGCAAACAGCAGGCAAAGAGCACTTGTGTTGGGGTGAGGGTCCAGAATTTGACCCAGCATGGCCCAGGTGAAGAGTCCAGAGCCAGGAGTGCAAGCCAAGACCTATCCCTACATCTGAAGGCTGGCATGCTCTAAGGCTGCTTTATTAGGGATTTAAACAAAAGGAATTTTAATCTTTTTTTTCTTCTTAATGCCAGCATTTGAATAGGGAGGGGGAATGGAAATTTTAACACAAAGCACAAACACTGAAGGTCATGGAAAGGCAAGGAAGACATTGTCTCCAGTAATATTAAAAGGAAGACCAACCCTGCTGTATCAGAGAAAAAACACTGAATACTTCTTTTGATTGGGATGAAAGTTTCTCCATGCCTGGTTGCAGTGCAGCATTGCACATCGGAGACTGCTGCGGCTGGGTGCAAGGAGAATTAATTACTTTGCTTTTTCAAGCATGGACTGCTCTGCTCTGCTGTGCCAGCTTCAAGAACGATAAGCGCTTATCCAAAGAGCGCAGTTTTGTCCTCCGGCATGGGAGTTTTGCCCGTCTAAATCACAAGAGGCTGCTGGATCTTTGTTTTCTTCATACTTGGCCTGCACTTGAACCTGGACGTCACCGCTCTCTTTTCGGACTCACGGAGAACAATTTTGTGCCGTCTGAGGGAGGGACACTGGACCGATTACTGTGCTGGCCACAAAGTGCCATGGTGTCACTGTGCTCAGCGCTGTCCCAGAGTGGGGCTGCTGCCACCACGGCACATCACAGCCCTGCAGCCCAGACAAGGCTTTGCCAAATGCAAATTTATCTCCAAATCACCCCCTCTCAGAGGATTTTGCTTTCATGGAATCATAGAATAGCTGAATTGGAAGGGACCCATCAGGATCATTGAGTCCAATTCCTAGCCCTGCACAGGACATCCAAGAATCACAACCTGTGCCTCAGTTTCAAGGGCATTTCAGCATCTAAACAAAAGTGAAGTACTCTTCTCTCTGAGGGAGCAAGCAGGTAGTGGCACCGAAGGATGTCTTCAGCACTTTGTCCTCAACTAGGCAGCAGCAGAATAGGCTTATTAATAATGTGTTTGGCCTTTCAGGGTGTTGGATTATCTTCCTGAGTCTCTTACACCTCCCACTCTTGCTTATCTCTTTAGAAGGTGATTTTTTTTATACAAGTGACTTGGGAACTGAAGTTATACAGGTTGATGAAGCTTTCCTCCTTTACTTACAAGTAATTTCCAGGTGGCGATTGGCAGGAGAGAAATGTTTTTGCTCAGTAAAAGCACAACCCACTAATTCAGGGTAGCTGCAGATGCTGCTGCACTGACCTTCATCAGGCAAAATTACACAGTGTTTAAATTTTCACCATGGTGTTGACACCCCTTCTGAAAAAGAGCAGTTCCCAGCTCTCCCAAAGCCACTGTTTGTGGCCATTGGCAGCTTCAGCTTGCCAGAGTCGTAACTCCTAGTGCTCCTCCTCATCCCAGTTTTTTGGCAAAAGCTGTTGATTTACCTAAACAGTTGCAAAAGAACTTAAGGACACAGGCATGGAGCAGTTTTTACACAAACTGTCGTAAAGACTCTTCCAGCAATACTCCGTGAACCTCATCCCAGTTCTCTGTAGAGCTGAAACCGATGTCTCCTCAGCATGCTCCACACTGAAGTTCTTAACTCATCTTCACAGCCACAGCATTAATAATTTTTAATAAGAAACCAACATGCCAAACATAAGACTAAATACAAAAGCTACTTGGAGCTTATCAGGTTTTATCATCCATTTCTTGATGCCAGCTAGAACTGCCTTATTTCCATGCCTTGCATAACTTATAGTAATTTGATACTACTGAACCCGGTCACCAGCACCTAAGCAAGTCAAGGATCAAGCTGACGGGAAAAATCAGCACATCTTTTCAGTCATGTTCTCCCTGAATTATCATATGCAGGTAAAAATTTCTTAATTGACACTCGTTCAACACAAGTCCTTCAAATATGACCCAGCCTAAGAGCTTCTTAACCCATCACCATTCAGGTTGCAAGACAAATGTAGCAGGGTGGGGAAAAAAATAGCTATGCCCAAATGGTCTCTGTTGTAACTGCTAGTCAAAAAGAGGGACTGCAGGTCCAAGGCACCAATATAATTTTTCTTTCAAGTCCCTTCCCACCCTTTCTCCCCAACTCTTTACCAGGGCTGCAGTGCCAGTCAGTGGCTGTTTTTCTGCCAAACACATAGCAAAGCTGAAGCCTGACACACAGTGGCATACTCAGAAAAAAATGCAAGTCTACAAAATTGCCCTCATTTATTGGCTTTACAATTGCTCCCTGCCCAGCAAGGAACATCTAAGAGCAAGCTTACCTTCTGGCATTTACTTAACAAAGCTTGCAATTTTAAGATACTACTCTAAAAGGGAAAAAGATTAAATTTTCATAGGTCAGATAGCAAGTGATTTGGCCCATAGATTAATTTACACCTCGGGTCAAAAAAAAGCAAAGCAGTGACACAGCAAGGTACGTATCCAGCATAAATGATCTTGCCAGTGGTGACAGTGCTGAGTTAAAGATCACCAATGTGAGGGAGATGCCATGTGCTGTCCTGCCCCTCCCCTGGCTGGAGGGGACACACAGCCCTACCCCACTGTCCCAGACGCCGCTGACCGACTGGCCCAGGGCAGGGTGTTCCACTGAAGTCCCCAGAGATCAAGCAAGAACGAGCCTTTCACCATGCATTAAAAACCAGATCAACCCACAGAGTGCAACTGAATTCCCTCTAGCCTTTCAGCTATGAGGGCATTAGGACTAAACTACTCTTAGACAGCCTTCCGCAGGGTCAGAGTGCTGCCTTCATGGTCACAGAGGAACAATCACTTTCCTGCTTCCTACTCTTTTCCCTAGGTTCTTCCTGCTTTCCCCCCTTCAGTAGCATGCCCATGCATCCTCTTCAGCATGGTTTTTCCTTTGAACAATGCAGCCAGGGGTCATGATTAATCAGTTTTCCATACTCCATTTCCCTGCTCATTGTCCCGTGCCACTTGTTGGGAACCTTATCTTTATTAGCTGGTCTTATCACAACTAGATTACACATTAACAGAAACTCTCCTTACTCAGCAGGATTTCCTTGTGGCTTCAGAGGGCAGCTCTGTGGAATGAGCCACCCCACTAGAGCCAGCCTAGGAAGTCATTGATCTTATTCAAGATGCACAAGAGGACACGGAAAGCTCTAGGACAACTTTGAGGAACTGGCAGGAGCAGATTTAGACGACAAAGATTTTCTATAGGGGATTAGACACATTACCTTATGTTGTTTGTATTCATTTATACGGTATATATTTGGGCCCAATGGGCTGTGCTCTAATAGCAGCTACAGAGCTGTTTGAGATCCTTCAGCACAGGGACTGCATCCAGCTAAAACAGCCCCCTGCCCACTTAGCTACTCAACCAGATAATACGGCCCTAGGGCCTGTTGTTATCTGTCTGCTTTCAAGAAATTAGACTGATTCAGTTCCTAGAGATTTACTAGACATCAAGGTGCAGTATCAACACACCTACACCTCCAATAGAGGATTTTTCTCCTTTAATTCTGCTATCACCTTGCATAGGAAGGTTAAATGACATCAACTTATATCAATTGCTCTTACTATTTCTTCTTTTTTTAAAAGATATATTACTCAGAGGAATTCACTATTTGAAAAAGACAGAACAATGTGTGCAAGAGCAGGGGGAATGCTTTGTTGGAGATGAGAAAAGTAGTTTCTCAACAGATGGCTCTCTGAACCCAAATCCATCTCTCACGAAGGCAATGGTTCATCCAAGGACTCACAGCCTGGTGAGACCTCCCAGTGTCAGACAGTCCAGGTGAGAAGCAAGCAGAGCTCACCATTTGGGTAATCACAGCTTCCCTTCTGTTTGGGAAGAGTGATGTGTCTGCAATGACACTGCAATGACTGCACACTCCCCTCTGCTCCCTAAACAGTCCATGCACATCTCCATGGGGTGGCTCTGAAGTACAAAAACAAGGAGAAGGTTTGGAGAAACCATTAGATGCTCAGTTACAACAGCTAGAAAAAGACTGGGTAAGACAGCACAAAAACTCTTCTTCTGAAGTAGCAGCTCCAAAAGCTCGTGTGGCATTTAAGGACAAGAACTCTTGAGTTAAACTAGTTACATTCATCAGATCATCTGAGAGAACAAGTAGCTGATATCTGGAAAACAAAGATGGATGCAAGCAAGGAAAGAGGTATTAAACTGGTTATCACCGAAAGGGGAGGAAATAAGAGATTGGTAATTTACTGCCTGCATGACAGCCAACAGAGGAGGCAAGAAAAGATTATAAATTGCTATAAAACCAATATTGCTACTGGGCACATGATTTTAAGTATCAAGACTCAACTTTTGAAAATGGTGTGGAGTTCCTTGTACATGATGGCTGTCACAGCAGGCAATGGGTGAGAAGCCCCTGTTACAGCCTGCTCAGGCTCTCTAAACTGATGAGGATTTACATTCTGCAGGTGCATCTGATGCACCTGTAAGTCTTGTCTGCCTCTACAAAATGCAGGCAGTGGGTGTGGGTCCAATGCAGTAGAGCTGAGAATATCCCTCCTCTTCCTCCTGTGCTACTGTGAAGCATTAAATTTGGCCCTAATGCTTTGAGTGTGGTTTCAGATGAAGAAGGAAGGTAGATTTAAATGAAATAATACTACTCTAAAATATACATGAAAACTAAAAATCAGATTGTAACTACCCCAATGAGAGCAGCAGATGTGCTAGGAAGCTTTCACCATGAATGCAGAAACTCTGTCAGAAGCTACAGGTTCTTAAGCCCCTCCAGGTACTCCCTGCTCAGAGAGCAAAAGGGGTAGAAACCTATTGACAGTGATTCAAGTGAAGCCTTTTTTCCAACATGCAAGTCTCATCTCAGACAAGAGTCTTTTTTTTTTAATTTTATTGCAGTGAAAGGCCACCACGACCATAACACTTCTGGAAACAAAGGCTGCAGAAATGTTTTGCCCCAATCAAAAAAGTAGGCTCTGATTTCAGCTTTTAAGGGTTGATTTGAATTTTAAAAGCAAACAGAAAACCCATCATACCTCCTATGCTAACTGAAATGTCATTTTAGAAACAAAAACCTGAAGCATTTCATCCTCATCAGTATCACTCAAATAAAATACTCTCATGTTGCAACCCCACCACCCCCCACACACAATTTCTTTGCAATCCTGTTCCAGTCACACCTTCACATGCTGCAGGCACACACAAGTTGGCTCTCCAGCTAAGAACCTCCCCTCTGCACACCCTGAGGCTTTGCCTCTTTATTTTCAGATTAGGAGCCTTCCCTTCTACAGCCTTCAGGAAGAGCAGTTTTCATCACAAGAGCCTTTCCTGAAATACCCTGGGAAAGGCTGTACCCCAGAGATGCCAAACCAGGACCTCCTCAAAATGCCATGGCCACTTCTTCGTCCTTGTCTGTCCTATTCCCTCCTGGGTTGTACAATCCCACCAGTTCAACCCAGCCAACGAAGGAAAGTCAAATAAGTCGACCTTGCTGTCAGGTCACACCCACTATTCCCTTTCCTCTTAGCTCACATGGATTTTTTTTTTGTGTGTGTTTAGGTGTGCTGGTCTCCCTGGGGAGCTCCTGTTCCTGGCTATGTTCACCTTGTACTACCAAAGCCAAAGCAGATGTTGATACAGCTAGAGAGGAACGTCTGTCCCTGTGAACAAGCAAGGGCTGAACTTCAGTCTGAATGTTGCCAAGACAGCAGCAAGACTGAAGAGTAGAAAAAAACCCAAATATTGCTGTGCTGGATGATCCAGAGCACTTCTAATTACAGAAGTTTGAACTCTTACAAAATTTTTGCACTCCTGCTTGTAGACCCTGACCAGGATCTTCTAAGAACATCAATCCCTAAAGATGTAATCTGGTTTCTGAATTTACACAACCCAAGGGCTGAAAGAAAAATATAAGCTCTTTATGCCATCAATTGCATAAAGCTTTGGGGTCTTCAAGCTTCTTGAAGCTGCCCCAGAATCTTTGCTTTATTTTTTCAACATTAATTGGATTTTGATCTTACATACCTTGGGGAAGAGGAGCGAGACAGAACAGGAAACATGACAAGATTAACTTTCCTGCATGTTTATACATTTGAAACCCCAAACCCTGTAGCAGCCAAGCTTTGAATCAGATTTTAAGAAAATTATTCTGTATGTAAAAGGTCCAGAGTGAAAATACCAAACCATTAACATTAGTTAAAGTTGACTCCTTAGCTTGAGTCCCTAAAACAAGTAAGGCAAATGCCCAAGGTACACACATGCCATTTTCTTTTTCCAGTTGCTTAAATTCTTAACAGCAATAAGCACAGGCAATTCAGAGTCAATGGGCAACTGCTAAGAAATACAGGTAAAGGGGTTCCAGGCACATGATCAAGGCTCCCTTCCAGCCAAAGGCTTATCCCTGAGACCAGCTGTACAGGGTACAGATACTAAGCAGTCTCTCCCTTTGCCCCTCCACCTGCAGTGGGGTTAAGGAGTCAGTAGATGAGGACAGAGACAGGTGTTGCTTTTCTTTGCAGTCTGATCAGAGACTGCCACTTTCTGAGGCAATACTGCTGATAAAAAAGCACTTTGAAAAATGTTCTGTGATCAATGAATACAATTCCTGATTAATGTTTTTCCTTCCCTTCTCACGTCCATTTAAAAACGCAACTTCTCAGCAACTTTAGATCCCTTCCTGACTGATTAAAAATATTTTTTCACCCAAAAAAAGGTACCTTAGGCCTCTCTACCTCATTCATACCCCAACACCACACTACTTTCCCCAAAAAAGAGAAGCCACATGTAACCCAAACTGCATTTTTCCATCACAGTACCTGTTCCCCACAGCCTGGAGCTATGAGCACACACCTGCACAAGCACCAGGAACTGAAGCACTTCAGATTGCACTGCTCTGAGACCCTCTGTTCTACAGGAACCACACTGTGCAGCAGGGGCACTCTACAGACTGCAGAAGAAGGCAGCATCCCCTGCAGCCTGACCCTTCATGTGCCCTGAGTGATAGAACTCCATTCCCACTGAGGGAGGTTTTACAGCACCAACACTGAGCAGTGCCAGGCCAGTCAATGAAGACAGCTGCTACAAAAAGCCTTTCCAGTTGGACTAGGTGAGGGAGCTTTGATGTTAAAACAGGCTGAGGGGTCTGTTAGGGTTAACTAGTAACTAGCCTGGGGCTCATTAGGGAGGGCTAACTGATACACTACCTTGAAAGCAAAGGGAAACAAACTGCAAAGAAACTTCCATTTAACTAAATGCCACAAGGTGACCTGAACTCTGTAGTGTGAGGAGATCTACCAAGCAGCTTGACAAGCCCAACGGTTGGCACAGGCATCCTCACACCTCTGGGGACAATGACAAGTCAATGAAACCAATAGAGGGATCCACCTGCTGTCTTTTAATCCAGAGCCAGTCCAAGGACTAAATACACACATCCTCTTAAGAAATACTTGTAAATATTCAGATGCAAGAGGACTACTTCCAATGGTTTTGATTTTAAACACTACCTCCAGTGGCCATGATCCTCATCACAAAGGGTTAGGATTGGTCTGGTAGCCAGAGAAACATGGCCTTAAAATCTGATTTGATTCTAATGACATTTTGCAAGTGCTCTGTCCTTTGGAGAAGGGGCAAAATAAAAAAATTAAGCACCAGAATTAAGGTTTCATCATCACTTTCCCCCTCCCCCCCACCCAACATCAACAAGATTCTGCAGAGGCCTTGCCAGCATCCCACAGCTACAGCTCTTTTATGCACTTTTGCTCCCAAGTAGTGTAATCACTCCTAGATCCTGTTCCAGATGATGAAAGGGTGAGCCATGGCTGCAAATGGAACTCCTTTCATCACCTGAATAGTGCGTTTGAAAAACACAAGCAGCTGAAGTGTTCTCATCTTTTCAATTCTAGAGAACAGCACATCATCACCTTTTAGATGTAAGTACTTCTACGTAACATGCACATATTACAGTATTTAGCTTAATTAATCAAATCATGACAACAGACTCAATTCTGAACTTCACAGTTACTGTCATCCATGGCAAAACAAGAATCTAGGGATGCTTACAACAGTAAAAGCCATTTACTGGTGTAGGCAATGGCAATGCTAAAAACATCTTCACCAAAATTAGTGCTCTGTCACACTACGGCAAGTACAGATTGATCCATCATCCTAAGTCTAGCACAGAACAAGGGAGAATATGAATCATCTTAATTTTATGGATGCAGAACAGGATTCCGAAGTCATTACAAAGTGACTTGTTGTACCAGAAGCTTCAGACTGTAAATTGGTGTGTATCTCTCCAGCTCGCTACCTGAACCACCAAGGCAAAGCAACCTTCCTCCTTGATAAGGTACACAGCGATACAGAAACACAGAAAGACTCTTATGTTGGAGTGCAAACAGTAGGCTCCCCTGAAAATGAAAGACTCTCAGTTTTCCTAATGCAACTATTGGATGACAACAGATCACTTCTTATTAAGTCACTGAACACCACATCACTGAGCTGTGCTGAGAGAGGAGCTGTCGCCAAGATAAAGTGACAGGAATGAAACATGAAGCATTTGATTTCATATTCTTGGCTCTTCCTTTATGCAGCTGGAGCAAAATCAAAAGGCACACACTTGCCACGCTGTTCTATTTAGTATGGACCCAGCTTCGCAGTTCAAGGAGCACAACTAATTCATACAGTGCTTTATGTACCAAGTCTGTGATTTGCTTTGATGCCACTATGGTAGCAAACAGGAAAAGTGCAGTCAGATGAACACTAAGGACCCGAAGAGTCATTCAGAGGATGCCCAAGGTGTCCATCTCCAAATGAGTTAAGGTAAGAGCCTCAAAAGGTATTCTGGCAGCTGCGCACGTCAGTCTGGACAGAGAGGGTATTGCAGAATTCCAAGCTTATCTCTGGAAAAGTAAGTGATCTCTATCAATCCCACAAAGTTTGAGGGTAAGTAGAAGAGTGCTTTCTCCCAGGACAAAGGATTAATAACCAAGTATACAAAAACCAGCTGTAAAATGGTAATAGCCCAGAAAGGACACAGTCTGTCGAAACTCATGGTATAAACAGGGACAAAGAAAATGCCTTTATGATTTTGCAACTGATCAGAGAAGACAAGACTCCCACCCAAAAGCATGCCATTTTCTTGAGTACTTTTATCAACAGCAGGAGATGGTGCCACAGTGCAGCTGTCAGACAATACCCACGGACCTGCAAATCACAAGGCTTGTCTTAAGCTGAAATATGATTTAGCAAAACAAAGACAGTAACAGAGATCAAAATTTTAATTTAAAACTTTGCCAACAAAAATTGATTACAAAAAGGGAAATTATCTGTACAAAATAAGAAAGGAGGTACTCATTTTAATAAGAGACTGCCATTATCAATGTATGTGGGAGGACAAACAGCAGTTCAGGTCAATTGACAAAGTGAGAAACAAACAAACTGAGCCTGTAATATGGAATTCTTAAGTGAATTTTCCATAAACAAAATTAATTGACCTGAAGCAGCTCAGAAGCTAATCAAGGTTTATAAGAAGTCTATTTTCATTGCAAACCTTTTCCTCTTAATTTAGAGAAGGAGGACATACTAGAAAGCAAGACCCCATGCAGTGCAGTGAGCCAGTACAATGACTTTTGCTGTGCTTTCTCTCACTCAAGCCTTCCTTTGGGCCTTCTGTACAGAGATATTCTGCAGTTTGAGTGTGCCAGGGGTTTAACTGAGTCACAAACTATTGCATCTTCACTTAAAAGTTGGGTCCTGACTCAAAATGAAGACAAATGCTTTGGAGACAGTGATATTCCTATGACTAAAAAGACTCCTGTTAGAATGATGATTCTCAGACTGTTCAAGTCCACATCAAATAACAGCTGTTGGTCAATGATAGATTTGTATCTACAACACTGCACTCCTCTTTTCTACCTACCATTTTATACACAGAAAGAGACAAGAGCATCTTTAAAACTCGTCACTGAATAGACAAAAATGGCAGGTGATTTCTAAACTCCAGGTTCCTGTAAAACGTAAGCACACAGTATGATCATTACCAGTTTTCTACATTTTTCCACGAGCCAAATCAACATAACTGAGTTGCAGTGAAGACACGGAAGATGCATTTTTTGAAATTTCCAGTCTAACTGCTTATTTTCCACTCAGCTTTGCATCACTTAGTATTTACAAGATTTTACACCTTCAGAACCCAAGTTTAGTGAAGAAACAAAATAGTAATAAAAATGTATCAGCCCAGATTCACATCACCTACTTAATAGTTACCTGAGATACCTAAGTTGGGGCAGAACAGCTGTTCGTGCCCCACCTACCCAGTAAAACAACAGACAAATGCTAAAGGACAATTCAGTCAGACTTGAAACTTATCCTAGAGACAATGCTCTTCTTCCTCCAACTATGAAACAAAAAGTGAGCAACTACATTCTGACTTAGAAGTCTTGGTTAAGCTTAGAGTAATTGTGTTCCTAGCTGAAGTGTTGGATTTATGTAAACCTAAGCCTTACTTGCTCACTAGCAGCTCCCAGCTAGGGAGGTCAGGGGCAGCTGTCTGGTAAGAATGCTGTGAGACATGCACAAGTCCTCCTTACAGCTGGGAAAATTGAGATAAGTAAGAAGTTTGCTCAAGAGCATGCAGTGAGTCAGTAACAAGCTGGCATTACAGCTTCCTGCATCTTAGCCACGTGCTCTGCCCATGGGAACCCAGTGCAAGGAAAACTATTGTACAGAAATCATTCCCTTTTCCATGTCAAAAATTTTTACCAAAAAAAAAAAGTACAGATACTAATAAACAGTGTACGCAATTTCTTATCTGACAATGAGAGAGTCCTGCAGTAACCTGTTATATTGTATCTTCACCCTGCAAAAGATTATTTCCAGCTTTGATTCTTACATGTCTTAAAGCTTTTAAGATAAAAGTTGAAGAGTCAGTTAAACAATGCTGCAGTCAGTACCCTTAAGCACAACAATGTTACATTTTCTAGTTTAAGCAGTATTTATGCTATCCAATTTGGCAATCAAAAGAGAAACCTTGAAGCCAAGAATTCACAGATCTGGGGGGGAAAAAAACATGCCAGACAACTTCAGTTTCACCAGAACAAGCTTTGTAACATGCCATGAGGAGTTCAGAGATTTCAATTCTGTGAGTATCTGTTATTGCCATTTCAAACAAAAGCCCTCTAATCCTTAGCCTTGCCCAGCCCATGTAGCAGGTAGGACAAATGCTGCATGGCAAGAAACAGCTCTGCGCAAAACACACCTTAATAATGGAAATGAAACATTTGCAATTTGCTTTATGAATGCAGCAGAGAGATATCACTTAAATAATATTTCCAAAGACCCTGGGACTTAAACACAGCTATGGAAAAAGTCAGCTTCCTAAACCTGGGGGTTTGAGACATTTGCCTCACACTAGATTCTTACTTTACTGTGGTCAACAAAGCTTTTAACATACCAGGCAAGACAGAACACCACTAGCTTGTTCCATCACATCATGGAACAGGACAGCCAATGGATCCTGTTGTGACAGACAATACTGTATAAAGAAGGCTTATTTTTAATGGCAGAATCACACTGGACACTACTGGCTAACCTGGAGCAAGATCTACATTTTTTCCTTCTGGAGTTTTTAATTTGCTCTTGAACCAGAAATAGTCTTTCTTTCTAATGAGTTAAATCCAAGAGTACTACAGAGAGCTCAGTTCTTAAGCATGCTCTGCACCAGGAACAGTCGGTTCTACGTCCAAGTGAAACCAAAGAGTTGCTGTTTTCCAAGGGCAGGAATTCTTCACTGGTCCCCTAGCCGGAAACCTTGGCCCCAGTTGTGTCTTCCACCACCCTGCTGATCTTCTGCAGCCCTTCTCATGCTGGCAGGAGGGACACCAAAGCCCGACACTCCTCCTCTCCTGTTTGGCAGCCAGCGGTAACTAGGACAAACCAGAGGAGGAGGAGTTAGAGAAACAGCTGTACCTTGGGGTAAATACCAGACTACTTTTCCATGCACTTCCTTTTAGGTGAGACACTTTGCAATAAAATTGGCTTTTTACAGTAGAACTTCAGAGAATTCTTTCCAAATCTAAGCCCTCAGCACACTGACAAATGGAAATACTGGGAAACTTCCATGCCTGGGATGTGCGTGGTAAGAAGAGAATTGCACAGAACCAGTAAGACTGAGCACAGTTTCAAAGCTGTTACCACCTTGAAAGACATTTTTAAAAAACGACCTTGTCTTCTAATCTTTATGGAAAATTAGGTTTACCAGATGGGCTTGCAAGCACAGAACTAGAATATAAAGCTTTCCTATTCATTGAAACTTGTACAGAAAGTATAACTGTAATTCAACAGTTTGTGCTATGAAAAGGGTTAACTGAGTTGCTAACTAAAGTTTGATAGAGGAGGAATATTTATAGCCCAAAAGGATGCGGACAACGGCAACTGAACGACAAACTTTGTCTTCTGATTATAGCATTTCAATGCCAAAACAATGAACATATCTCAAGAAAAAGCACTTCCAAAAGCAAGACTTGCAGTTTCAGTCAGGGTGACTGGTATATACTGCAAAGCAGAATCATTTATAGCCCTGAACAAGTCTACAACTGGCTATTATTGTTAAACATTGCTGAACTGGTAGCTACTGTAATAATACACGGGGATACAGAAAACAGATCATTTACAGGACAAAACTTCTTTCATATACCATCTGATAATTGTTAGGGAGTTCTCCTTACTGCAGCTCAATTCAACAGCAGAACTATGACATTTACTCTCACTCTTAGGAGTGGGTAAAGTCATAAGCCATCCCAAGGGGCAGCAAAGAACTCTCACATGGGCCATTTACAAGTAACTCAGCAGTTCTTATGACTCATCAGCTCAGTCAATATGAGAGTCTGAAGAAGGTTGACTTTGCAAAGTATTTTACACTTTACAATCCCACCAAATATATGTCTGATGAACCATACAAAAAATTGGACCAAACAAACAGTGAGGTAAAGAATGAAGTCAGCTTACAGGAACTGAGGTGTGGACAGAAAATTCCTTCCTCCCAAATCCATTGGATATTTAAACATTAAGAAGAAATACAGATGTCCAACCAGATTTCCTATCAGCTCATTGATGACTCTGTAAAGCAAAAGAAAAAGAATGGTTTCAAATGCTGTCTTCTCTGAAAATGTATGAATGACAATCTTCTGTTCACCTGCCACTAGGCTCTGCCAGGGTCATGACACACAGAAAATTTCCCTTCCCTCAGCATTTTACAGCCACTTCTTTAGAAGGGCCAGCCTCCTGTGACAGCACATCTGTAGTCTGTTCCACCCTCCCTTCCAAGCCTTCTCTACAGTCTATATTGAAAACACAATTAAATACTTGTTTACACTGGGGAATTAGACCGTATAGCCATTAGTGCCCAAAATAATCATCTGCAGAGCTAGAGAAGTTACTGCTGTTTTCACTGGACAACCTGTCTCCTGCTGTACTGAACTGTTTTGTTCCCAGTTCTGCAAAAACACTGCTGACTGGAGGCCCTTCAGTATCTTCTGTCATGCATAGAAACAGCAGGTATCTAACAGCAAGCAGTTTTCACAAGTGACAGATGAGTCAGTAGGAGGCACAGCCAGAAAAGGGAATTTGGTTTCGCTGTACTATCTCCTCCTTTTATAACTCAACCACAAATTGTTATTGTCACTAATTATGTTACAGCGGCACCAAGAGGCCCCAGTCAATGCAGGGCCCCAATGAGGCAGACTGTGCACAGAGGGGATTTCTGCATCATGGGGTTTAGTCAAAAAAAACCTAAGAGAGACCAAAATTCAGCAAGTGCTAATATGGCACGCTGTGGGCTTACTGCCATTTTTCCTTGTTTAACAAACTGGAAAAAAAGATCAGGTTGGACAAGTCTGTGAGGGAAAGAAGTTACAGCACTACCAGAGTCAAGCTAAATTTGTTTCTAAAACCAGTTATGATGGCTGGTTCCAGGGAATGACATCTTTCTTTAGTGTGTGTTACTTTCTTAGTATGGAGAAGGCCTAATGCATAGAGTTACTAGAAAATACACCTGACTCTCATTACCTTCCCCTCACCTACATTCTATTCTCTAGTTCTCACATGCACATCTCTTTGCTTTTATGTTAAATGACCACCATGTGCCACTGAGCATTATCAGTCAGATTATACATTTTTAAGCTTATTATAGTATTACTCCTAAATTCAGCAGCAAGTTCAACAGCTGTAAAAGCTTTCAAAACTTCAAACTGGCCATGTAAGTAAATACATACGATCCACCAATGATGTAGTTGAATCCCAGAATAACCCATGGAAGGTAACAGGCCTGAAAAAGAATGCAGTGGAGAGAGTAAGTACAAGTTAAGGATGCAAACCTGCTCTCAACTTCCCACTGCACTAATAAGCATGATCATAATCTCAATGCTTTAGGCATTACACGTCCTGAAATATTCACTTAGGCAGATTCAACCTAACAAGGTTACTCCAAACTGAGCAACCACTAACATTTTTAGACAAAACATACTCATTCAAACATTATAGGCAAATGTGCCTTTTGCATCCTATGTTGCACGGCAAGTTTGCATCTGGAACAAAGTCCTAAAGTTTTTGGCTTTGAAAAGGTCTGGAAATGATCAGGAGTCTTCACTACAAGATCTGGCAGAAACAGACAAGGTCACACAGAAAAAAACAATTTAAAATACCAACATTTTGTCACTACATTCATCTTTTATCCAGGATAATGTTTATCAAAAAATTTTTCCTTTTTTTCAAAACGATTAATTGTCAGGACATCTTTTCAGTAGAGACACACTGAGTGACACCACATGGAAGACTAAGAAGAAATTTGCCTTTGCTGCATCTCAAGAAGTATTAAGCTATGTGAGAGTATGGGACACCTTTAATAAAAGAGAATATTTATATTTTGCCCCTCACCCACTACAATAGCACCTTTCGGGCAGAAATCTTTCCAATATCCTTGTCTGACATACCTTAAATCTTGTTCCAAACCAAAACGATACAATCATGTCTCTGTTCAGCTGGGCCCACACATAAAGTACTGACATGATGAGTGGAATCATCAGCAACTGCAATGTTTTTTAAAAAAAAAGTTACCATTACTTTCACAGAAGCACAAGAAACTCCAACAGGTAGCAGGAGTTATGTTTCAAAAGTGGTTTGTAAGCACGGTACATCACTGAAGTCTGTACAGATTTCCCCTTTTCCACTGTGTGCCACAGATCTGTTCAAAAACTATTGAGAAAGTTAAGGAGGAGAGCGTACTTGGGCATTCTCTTTTGCATGACCATGCCAAAGCCAAGGGCAGCAACCTGTGCCAAGAAAGAGCAGCTGCAGGGAACTCCTCTGCTCCCACCTACAGCAGGGTCAGCCCTGTACCTGTGCCACAATCACTTCCAGGCCACCGACCCAAACACTCTCATCGGGGGTGAAGCTAATATGCCGGATGAAGTGTTCTCCATCCAACTGCCACCTATGTCCCCCTCCTTCTGAGAGCACCACAGGGGGAAGGTGCTCCAGTCAACCCCCATCTCAGAGTACCACAGCCAGCCTTGGCACAGCCACCTTGGTAGAGCTTGGAGTTAACCTGTGCTCTGTGCCAGGAGCTGAGGTTGTTTCAAGCACTTCTTTACGTGGACTCTGTGTTAGCTAATTGGACTATTTCTAGTGAAAGAAATACAAAGCACTGCTTTAGCTATCTGCTGATTTCTGAACTGAAGGCAGACTGCAGCAGCAACATTTCCATGAACTGGCTGAATGCTGTGAACCAGCTCCTGTGTTTGGAAAAGAGGTCAAAACTCATCCCCTCAGGGGTGCTGCTATTCAACAGATTCCACATTAAGGCTGGCACCCCGACATCAGTCCAGCCTTCCACAAGCCCTGTGGGGCATTCTGACTCCCCACATAAGAACCTTAGGGTCTTTACTAAAACCCTTTTTATATTACTGAAAAAAAGCACAATATCTAGTATCTGAAAGCATTTGACTTAGGCATAGAGGCCTAGGTATCCTACTCTTATCTTCTGAATTCCAACAAAGGCCACTCAAGACAAGCAAAAGCCCCCTTATTTTTAAGAAAAACCACGCTTTTACATCAAAAAACTGATTCTTCTTCAAGCAATACTTTCTATGCAGATAAAAAAAAATCAAGTACCTCTGTAAAAATACACAAATCAACACAATCAGTCTAAAATTTGTATAATATGTGGGTGACTCCAGCATGCTTTTCTAAAATTTTGTGGTATCTTCCCTGACAGAAAAGTGTAAGTATAAAGTTATGGATAGCCCTTAACACAATTCACTCCTGACCAGGGATGCAGGATCGCTGGTTTTGTCTACCAAGAAACCAGAGAAGGGATCTAATAAATGCTAAGATGATTCTGTATGGAATACTACAGATATTGGTGCAGTCTTTAGGTGCTGGAGACAAATGAAGATGAGAATAGCAGAGGCAGATTGAAGACATGCAGTTATCTGACACTGTTGTGTCCAAAAAACACTTCCCAGTTTTCACCCTTGATATTTGGGGAGATAAGAATTATTTCACTGAAACCGATTCTTAAGACCACTATCTTAATCATTCCTGTGAGGACTTTGCACTTCACAGTTCTGGTCTCAAACTGAAGCTGCATTTTTCACAAAAAAAATCTTCTGTTGGCAAGTAAAAGGCACACTAAACTAAATTTGAGAAGATTAATAAACCTAAGAATCATTTTAAAATAGAAAAACAAGAAGGTAGATCCACCTTCATTAAAAGAAATAGTGCATAGGTGACATCTTGTGTCCATTTTAGTAAGTCTGAGCACTTCCTGACTGCACAAAGACACAATTTTTACTTCTTGACTCTCTAACTGGGTTAGGTGTGGCAGTCAGATCCAAGCTTATGCCTTCAGCTGAGGCTAAACCAAACTAAAAAACTAACAATACACACACAGCAGTCCATTCAGATATAATCTGAACAGCCTAACTTAACTATGTTCTGCAGTTAAGTCAATAATGCTCTCTATAAAGTTATTAAGTGGTCATGAAGTTTTGTAAAATTACTATCTGAGAAACTGCACAACACTTACCTGCATGTCCATTACCAAGCCAGTTATCTGTCATCACGCCATGAAGGAAAATGCAGAAAAACCTGACAGACTACAACAATAAAAAGCTGCAGACACATAGAACACACATGCAAAGATCTTTAGTGGTCAAAATTAACACTACACTGCTTTAAGTTAAAACTTCCAATTATCTAGAGATGTACAAACTTTATTTCAATAAGTGCTTTTTGGCAGCCTTTCAAGTTCCCACCTCAAGTCATTACCCCAAGGGCTGATGGGTGCACTGGCTTTTCCTCCCCAATGAAATTGGCTAGCTGCAGACTCCATCAGTCCTTGCATAAAAGCATGTTAAAGTTTAACAGCTGGATTCTTTCATTAGTTTGACACTTGGACACTTGACATTTTGGTTTTCTAACTAAAGAAATGCCAGATCATTAAAAAATACCAATACATTGCCAATGAGTCACAGAAAAGAAGCAAGTTCTTAAAGTGCATTGACGCAGGCTTTTAATACTCCTCTCCCACCTTGGAGCTCAAAGAATCTGTTGTAGTAACTGCTGAGTAGAAACAATCACTGAATGATTTTAATATTATCAGCATGCTTTTAACAGGTCATGAATACATATAAAATGACACCTAGCATTTTCCCAGATCATGCATCCAGGTTGGTCCTTACATCACATAGGGAACAAGCAACTAGAAGCTTTTAAATGACCAGTTTGAAAGTCACGTCACAACTGGATTAATTAAATGCTCACAGCCAACAACCTGCAATCATAAAGAAAACCATCATCTTCATAACAACATAACTAAATGCACCTTGTTACAGCTGTGGCTCAACAAGACTAGCAGGAATAGCAATTCCCTCCATATAGTGGAATGCAACTAGAAATTACCTATTGATAAAGCATTTCTACACACCAGCTCTCCTGGCTGTATCTGGTTCACACCGATGACACTGCTCCCTTTTTTCCACCTGCTGTGCCACCCCAAATTGCTACAAGGAGGCAGCAACAGCACAGACAGAATGGGAGCATCTCCAAGGATGGAGATTCCACACCTTCTCTTGCCAATCCTGTCAGTGTTTCACTGCCCTTACAGTAAAAATGGTCTTTCTTACATTTAAATGGAATTTTCTGTGCTTCCTTTTGTGGAGTTCGGGGTCCAGCTCCAGAGTCCTCAGCACAGAAAAGACACGGACCTGCTGGAATGGGACCAGAGGAAGCTGACAGAAATTACTGGAGGAATGGAACACCTCTCTTTTAGGGAAAAGGCTGAGAGAGCTGGGGACAAACTTTTTAGTACGGCCTTTTGCAATAGGACAAGAGGTAATGGTTTAAACGAAAAAAAAAAATGTTGATTCGGATTAGATGTAAGAAAGAAATTTTTTACCATGAGGGTGGTGAAACACTGGCAAAAGTTGCCCAGCGAGGTGGTGGATGCTCCACACCTGGAAACACTCCAAGGTCAGTTTGAATGGGGCTCAGAGCAATCTGATTTAGTTGAAGATGTCCCTGCTCATTGCAGGATGGTTGATAACCTTTCCAGGTCCCTTCCAGTTCAAACTACTGTACGACTCTATGATGACACCCCAGGCTGCACAATCCCAGCTCCTCATATGACAGATGATCCAACCCTTTAATCATCTTTGTGACCCTTCACTGGACTCTCTCCAGTATGTCCATGTCTCCTTTGTACTTGGGAACCCACAGCTGAATGCAGCCCAAACACATCTCCCAAAGGCCGAGCAGTGAGGAGCAATGCCTGCCTCAACCTGCAGGCAATCCTCTGCCTAGGGCGGCCCAGGAGGCTGGTGGCCACTTTGGCCATAATGGCACACTGCTGGCTCATGGTCAGCTTGGTGTCCAGCAGGACACCCAGAACCTTTTCTGGAAGATGCTTTGCAGACTGTCAGTCCCTGGTCTGTCCTGGTGCCTGAAGCTGTTCCTTGCCAAGAGCAGGACTCCGCATTTCCCTCTGCTGAGCTTCATTCCTGACCAGCCCATTTATCCAGCCTCTAAAGATCCCTCCGAATGGTGGCACAATCATTTGATTTATCAACAACTCCTCCCAGTTTTGCATTCAAGATCTGAAAGAAAATTCAGGTGGAACAGCACAGCTCACAGAAGTGTTTCCCAGCATTCCCAAACCAACAAGCCCAGCTCCTTCAGGAAGTTGTCTCAGTGCAGATTATCACAACACTGCTTTCACAGACTCAGATGACTTGTATCCAGCAGGTAAAGGATCCCTCCGTGAATTTCAGGGAATGGCAGTGATCAGTCCCTTTTGCACATGGCAGCTTGAACACACTAACTCAGTGTTAGCCCACACAAGAGCAGCTCAGCAAAGCAACCCAGCCAACACCAGGGACACTCACCCAGCACGTGCTGAGCTCTGTGTCCGCAGAGCTCGTGTCCCCACACTGCACATTCACGTGAGCACATTTAAGTGTTCTCCCTGCAAGCCACTCACCATCTTTTCAGGAAGGTTACACCCTTACAAACTTTACAAACTTGCCTGGGAACATTTGCTACATTTTAAAGCTGTTCCTTGAGAAAATCTGGTCTTTGAACATATTTCAGGCAGAAGCAGGAGAACCAAAATATTTCTCTATTCAAACTATTCAAAAGTTTGATAAAAAGCCTTAGACAACAATGCAGATCCAGTTAAACAGAAGCATGAACATGTAATCTGCTGGCCTTCCATCAAAAGCCCCTGAAAATAAAAAGAATCATTAAGAAAGGTACTGAAATTTTGATTAAAAAATTAAGACAACTTTTATTTTTCAGCGTTTAAGAAAGCTCAGGTAATAACAGTTGCCTTGCATGCAGTTTGTGATCTATTTTTTTTTTATTTTAAAAAGCCTTAGAATAGAACAACCTACAGACTGAAAAATAAGACATTCAGCCTACTGCATTAGAGCACAAGCAGTGTCTACACTTAAAAAAGAACACACTGACTCTGGAGATAAGTAGTTTTAACTACGTAAGACTTCAAAATGGATGCAGTCAGTATCCTTCATATGAAACTGTGGGTTAGAAGCATAGCATAAGGAAATACACATGCACAGTAAAAGCAGAAACACCAAGTTTAATGACTGAGTCACGTGAAAACCAGCCCTTACTTAGGCAAATTGCATCCTCTTTGCATCACCTCATCAGATTCAAGAGATGCAATGGTTTTTATACTCCAGGAAAAATTAGCACATATGACAAGGAGGGTACACATGTGCAGCATATTCTGTTCCTTCTTCTAAGCTCTACTGCTTGTCTAATTCACCATTTCAAATATGTGTCAATTTTTTCAGGACACTGGAAACAAAAATAATAGAGTAACATTCCCAGCAGGTCATATTAAATGAAATGATCTTTAGATGCTCAGTTGAGTTTGAGACCTGACAGAGACAAGGATTAGAAACCAACCCCCTAACAACTCCTTGCAAACATGAAAACCTGAGGCTCTCACTCTTGCTAACTGTGACAAAAGGCTGACAGAGACCTCAGCATCTGTGCAAGATTCCCATCAACGTTCATCTAAACCCAGGCAGGCAAGGAAAGCCTGAGAATATTGCTAAAAAAGACCCAGACCAGTGAGGGTGAAACACAATGAGAGCAGGAATGACAATGACACACTCAGCACATCATGGACAAGCTGAATTACATGCTCATAATTAAACATCAAAATGCCTAGAAAGAATGCTACTGCTTAATGTGAGCACTGCTCAGCTTCATACAAGTATTTTTAAAGGAAGAAAATCTAATTTTAAGCATTAGCTTTCTGGAATAGCCTATGTAAAACAAAATTACTAAAATATCAGATTTAAGTTCAGCCATGCAAATTGGAAAAAACCCTGCTTTGAAAAATATATCAGAAAGTTTTAAAACTGTAAAACTACAGAAACTGAAGTTTTTTCCTTACCGTTGCCATACAACAACAGCAACAACAAAAACTAAATAAAGAAAAGAAGCCAACTAAGGCTGTAGAAATGCCAGATCAGGAGTCCTTCCAAAACAGGAAGAAATCAAAGCTATTATTATTACTTTAATTTTTTTTTGCTTCTCATTATCTACAAGATTGCTAACAAGAACAGTAGACAAACCATTTAAGTTGACTTTTCAATGAACATCTAAGGAAAGTGGACTACAAACTGCCAGAAAGCTCAGCACAAATATGGGGTGAGCTCTATCCCACGGGTCCCTCCATAGGCCTGGGGTATGATCCAGTCATCTGGGAAGAGCTGCAGACCCATAACCTCATCATCCATACTGCTGGGGAGTGAACTCTGCATATTCTGCTTACTCTGTTGATATTTGTTATGTTCTTCTCCAACCAAAGCAAAACAAAACCACATCAATCTCCCTTCCTTGGAAGTTACGGGTCAGCCTGTTAGGAAAGCACACATACAGTACAAAACCATATGGATATTTCTGACAGCTGAACTTGAAGCTGGCACGCAGCAGCAGTGTATGCTCAAAAACAAACACAATGCTGAAAATAGAAGTTTCACTTTCTCAGTTTCACAGACATAGAGGAGACATAGAACAACGCTGACTTCCACCTGTAAACATTATCAGCAACTTATCCACCTTCCAGCTACAGAAGGATTCAGGCCTTTTTCGCAGAAAGAAGGGCCAGCCTAACCAAGGACTTCATTTATACCCAGAAAAATGACTGGAATATAAAAGAAATGCATTGGTTCAAGCAACACAGCTGACTTCCCAGTTTCAAAACCCAGATGTGTTGTACAGCAGAAATTTACTCCCTTTCACGGTATTTGTGCCACAGCACAGACAACAAGAGCATTTCTTAAGTATATCTACAAGCAGTTAGGTCTTTTAGATTTCATAATTAACCAGGAACTCTTACTACACCTACCTTTGCCCAGTCAGAACTGCCAGCACTCTCATGTGCTCATGATCTACTGCAGAAAGGCTCAAAGAGAAGCAGAAACCATTTCTAGCTATTAAACTACACTTAACTTTCACTAAGAAAACAACCAAATATAATCTGGCACCACTGCTCCCTTTCCCTGCTTCTCTTCTCAAATGTGATTCCACAATACTCTCTGGATGGCAGGTCTGCCAGGGATCTCTTCTCTCTCATGGGACTTCCCAAACACCACCTTGCAATGCATTCCCCTTTACACCATCAGTTCTAAGATTCCATTAGAACTATACTGAAACTCTTGTTCACAAAGGCTTCCAGGAGGAGTCTGGCTTGGCAAATACTTTAATTATTTATGTCAATTGAACCAATTCTTTTCTAGTTTTAATGAACTGGGCAGTGCAAAAGGAAATCAGTTTTGAAGCGACCTTGTACCAACAATCCCTTTTTTTGAGAGAAATGATCCGTTATCGGATCTCCTTTTCTCACTTAACTTTTCCCCTTAACTGAAAATCCTTCTAGTCTCTTAACTTTGAACATATCTATTAGGCAGAGGGGTAGACTTGTTTTGTAGGAGTTATCTCTCAATTCAACACAAAGACCAGAATAACACAAGTAAGCATCTCTGTTAAAACAAGAAAAAACTGATGTTATTTTCTCTCAATGGATAAACCCATTATTACATTACGCTCTATCATCCTTCTCTGATAAAAGACATCAGATACAAAAAACCAGAGGTGAACGTAATCTTTTAGTCTGTCCCACTCACTTCCTGAAAGCCAGCAACTAAAAGCACCAGGCCCTCCTACTGAAACAAGTATGAAGTTCAGAACCTAAATGGCCAAAGGGAAGGAGCCAGCCACAGAAAATCAGTTTTCAGAGCAGTTTCACGTTGACCAACATAAGATGGCACAGAGATGAGCCATCTCTTATCAGCTCCAGGCAGGGTTCACCAGGTGCATACAATTTAATGGATAACATACCTGTTTCTAATCGTGATGAATATTGATACAAGAAATACAAATTCACCAAGTAGAGAAATCCTGTTCCAGGTCCCACCGGGAAGAAGAAAGTTGCTGTTATCGGCCGCCAGATCTGTCCAGATCAAAAGAGAAAGACATATTTATAAACTGCAGAACGAACTGACATGCACAGGCTTTTTGTCTACTTTCATTACTTGATAGTGAATGAAAACTTGGAACATCAAGAAGAAGATTAAAAATAGCCCAAGTATCGATTGCTGCTACTTCAGCAGCTTTTATATTTGTGGTGTTGTTTTCAATCTGATAAGCAAAGCCATTAACTCTACACCAGAAATAACACACAACTTTCCAAACTGCTTTCCATCACATCTTTGCAGTAGTGAGTCTTCGCTGCAGTGCAAAAGAGACTCACTGGCAAGGATGCTACCCTGTTTTAAAAACAGCCACACAAAACCCATTATTCTGTGTTGAACAGAGGCCAAGGAATTCACAGCCTTTAGTGTACCATTCCAGACAGCACGTGCTACTCTGAGCATTTGGGATCTGCTTTGGGACAGTCTCCCAGCTATGAATATTGGGCATAGCCAACTGCATGGTAGCACGGAGCAAGGACAGAAAATGTCTGGTCATTCATGAACATGCTCTTTAAGCAGCAACATTTCGAAACTGAGTATTAGGAACCTGAATATCACAATTCAAGAAGGAATAACAGAACTAGATGAAAAAACAGTCATTTATGCTACTATATTTTGGGGACAATACATGAATCAAGGTACAGATAGAGCCATGGCTTTTTTTTTTTTTTGCAGTCAGCCTTCTTCAGTGAAGATATAATGAGACAATATAACAGAAATTTAAAGATTGAAATCTCTTCTCTTCTCTTCCTCCGTTTTCAGCTCATCCAATGAGTGCTCTCCCCCAACACTGAACCTCTAATGTCAGAGAGCAAGGAAAAATATGCCCAGTTTGTGACAACTTTTGATATTGCTAATGCACCCAGAAACACTGCATGTCTGACACCTCAAGGTGTTAGCTGTTTGTTTACATAGACCATAGCTAAGCACAAAGGCTGACAATCCCAAACAGAAGCTTTTTCAAATTCCAAACCAGAAGGTGCAAAAGATGCACTTCTTTACAGAATCACAGAGCAGGTCACATTAAAAGGGACCACACTGTGTCATCTGGGCCAACCTCCCTGCTCAAGCACAGTCATCCTAGAGTACATGACACAGGATTGCACTCAGTTCTTGAATATCTCCAGTGAGGGAGATTCCACAGCCTCCCCAGTCAATCTGTTCCAGTGCATAGTCACCCAGTTCAGGTGGAACTTCCCATGCATCAGTTTCTGCCCATTGCCACTTGTCCATCCTCTGACACTTCAGAGAAATTTATGAGTTCCCCTCTCAGTCCTCTCTTCTCGAGGCTGAACAGGCCCAGCTCCCTCAGCCATTCTTCATTAGAGAGATGCTCCAGTTCCTTGATCACCTTTGTTGACCTCCGCTGGACCCGCCCGAGGAGCTCCATGTCTCACTTGTAGCTCTGCCTCAAAACCTCCTGGGCCAGCTGCAGTTTGGGATATTTGCACACCCTGTAAGCCCAAAGTTACAGCTCCCAAAGTCACGGCCACGCGATGACACAGAGCTGGGCAAGTCACCTGTAGCCACAGCCACAGAGCTCCTCGGCACAACAACCAGCACCTCCCAGAACAACTCCCACATAAAATTTAGGAAAACACACACCAGAATGAGGCGTAAGACGAACTACAGGGCTGCCAGGGGCAACAGCCCTCCTTCTGTCACCCTGGCAGGGACGCGCAGCCCGTCACAACGGTGCGGGCCCGAAGCCTGCGGGGAGAGCACCAGCTAAATCCGGGCCCAGCCTGCAGGTCCTGTACAGGTTGAGCGGGACGGCAGCTCGACTCCCGCCGGAGAGGCTCTGGTCACCCCGGTCACCCCTGGGCACTGTCTCGGTGCGCGGCTCCTCCAGCGCGGCCGTGGAACCGGGGGAGCGGCCGGTCCCGCGCGCGGCCGTACACTACAACTCCCA
>VZRQ01008997.1:322480-348858 GCA_013397975.1 Machaerirhynchus nigripectus
CTCCCAGAAGACGGCGCGCGCAACGAGCCACGCTGAGCTAGGGTGCGGGCGCCGCGGGGCACGCCGGGAGCGGTAGTGTGGCCCGTACCTGGAAGCGGTGGATGAAGGCGTCAGGCCAGAGGAAGAGGTTGACGGGGCTGACAAGGCCCAGCTTGCCCACGAGCGGCACCGCGATGGAGCCGGCGAACCAGTAGCGGGTGATCAGAGGGATACTTCGGAACCAGTCCCCCAGGTCCGACATGTCGCAGCTGCGCCTGGCCGCCGCCGAGGCCTCGCCACGAACCGGCTGCTGAGGAAGAGACGAGACGAGAGTTCAGCCGCTCCCGCCGCCTCCGCCCGCTCACGGACGGGGCCCCGAACCAGACGTGGCGCCACCGAATTCGGCCGAGCCGCCGCCGCTACTTCCGGCCCCGCCCGGCCGCCGGCAGTCCCGCCCCGGGGGTGGAGCGGGGAGCGAGCCGCCGCTGCCGGGCGACGGGGTCGTCGGGCAAGCCAGCGGCCCTTTCCCCGAGAGGCGCTTGTAATGCAGGGGCGCGGGAAACGGGAGGGAACCGGCAGCAAGTCCTGCGCCTGCGACAGCCTGCAAAAGCCGTGTTCTGAATGACCTATTGCACTGCGTTACAGACATATTTACCTGCGAGGACGCGACGTTTTTACTCGTTTCTACTTCGTTGCCCGGCGCTGGCCTCGCTCCGCTTTCCCGTTCCCACCCAGGCTCTCCCGCGACGCCCGCGAGGAAAACTACAACTCCCAGCAGCCCGCGAGGCCGGAGTTCGAGCCGTTCCATTCCCCGACATCTGGGGGGGAGGGCTCGATCCCCTTCCGGCTCCTCTCCATTGGTGAAGCGGGAGCGGGCTGTACCACGCGTGCAGCGCTCCCCGGCGCCGAGCGTGGGCGGAGCTCTGAGGGCAGCGCGGGAGCGGCGGCGCCGGGCGGGGATGGAGCGCTGCGATCTGGGCGAGCGGCGGCGGGGGCCCGTCTGGACCCGCAGGGCCGTGGCGGCCGCACCGCGGGGGTAACGGGGNGGGCTAGCCCGGGCCCACCTGAGCCTCTACAACGTGGTTGAAGGGGCAGCCCGGGGATACCCGGTTAGATAACGAAGGAGCACGTTCCCCTTGAATTACAGAATCGTTAGGGTTGGAAGGGACCTCTGAAGTTCATCCAGTCCAACCCCACTGCCAAGGCACGGTCACTTAGAGCAGGTTACGTGGAAGTGAGGCCAGGTGGGTTTGGAATGTCTCCAGAGAGGGAGACTCCACGACCTCCGTGGGCAGCCTGTTCAGTGCTCTGCGATCCTCAACGTAAAGAAGTTCTTCCTCCTGTTGAGGTGAAACTTCTTGTGTTTTAGTTAAAGGACATTGCTCCTCGTCCTGTCGCTGGCACCACCGAAAACAGTCTGGCACCATCCTCTTGGCACCCGCCTTTGAGATACTTCTATGTATTAATGAGATGCTCTCTTGAAAGCGGAGCAGGTCCCCAATGTGGCTGTGAAACCTCCGTGCTCAGGCTGCTCAGAGCTTGGCTGGGCACTTACCCCAGTTTAGCGCTTCGTTTTTAGTAATATTGAATAAAATGCCATGGGGGAATTCCCAGAGTTTAATCGCAGTGTGGTATGCTATGTAAATTCTGCCTGGTCCAAGCTGAAGAGCAGCAGCACGAATACTGCTTTGGGTGCCTCTGCCCTGGGGGACCCTGGATGCAGCCCCATGAACTCCTAACTCTGTTCTCCTGGGTTAGTTTAGTGGTAGGAAAACTTTCGAAAGGCAGAGAGCAACGTTGAGAAGGTCTTGGGAGCTGCTGTAGCTGCAGTGATAAGTACTTGTGTTTCAGGGTGGTTTTAGAAGCAGAAGTCACACTCCATTTGTTAGGGTCTTTAATGTCATAACCCCACACACACATCGCTAGATTTTAATTATAGTTTAAAGTATCTTATCTTTCTAGTTTCGTTTTTATGGCCCTTCCATTGAAGAAAAGAATAGGCTTAGCAGTGAGGTGTATTTAGTTCTATCTCTAGTCTGCACCATGGCTGTATGACCCTTCTTCTGGTGTTCACTCAGACTTTGTAACATACCCCCACAGCCCAATGCGAGTGCTGAGTAGCATATTTGGCATCTCAGAGAGCTATCAGCATTTTATATAAGCGTGGTCAGAGCATTCTGCAAGTGCTCTGCAGTCTTTAATCAGCCTGCCAATACCTTGCACAGTTTTAGATGTTTAGTTTAACTGTGAATTTACATCCAAGTGATAATACAAAATGATTGGCTTGTTTAGTGTTAGGCAGTAAATCCAGGAGTAGCAGATCTTCCAAATCTTGATGTCCTGCTTCCTGGAAAAACCTTCCTCTTACAGCTTATTCTGCACATTTCTGCATCTGGCTCCATTGTATGTGGACAGCACCCTACAAGGATAGAAACTGACAGCTGGAAACTTTTGTTCTGTAATATCTCAGATGAATAGTAATAAACAAGGCTTGCTTCATAGAATCACCGAATGGTTTGGAGTGGAAGGGGCCTTAAAGATCACATAGTTTCAATCCCCCTGCCATGGGCCTGGACACCTTCCACTAGACCAGGTTGCTCAGAGCATCATCCAGCCTGCCCTTGAACACTTCCAGGGATGGAGCATCCAGAACTTCTTTGGGGAGCCTGATTCAGTACCTCAACACCCTCACAGTAAAGATTTTTTTCCTAATGCCTAAACCTAATATAAATCTACTCCCTTTCGGTTTGAAGCCATTCATCCTTGTCCTGTCATACCAGGCCCTTGTAAAAAGTCTCTCTCCACCTTTCTTGCAGGCTCCCTTCTGGTACTGGAAGATCACAATTAGATTACCCCAGAGCCTTCTCTTTTCCAGGCTTAACACTCCCAGTGCTTTTGAAGACAGTGAAAAGAAGTGATATTAAAATTGATTTTTCCCACACCTAATCAGAATGGTTTCTTACAGTAATGCACAGCTTCTCAGTTTTCTAGAACGTTTCTTTGCAGTGGTATTGATGAGACAGGTTCCTTGCTGAGTGTTGAATTGGGCTTTCAGATTCATTGGTAGATGATACATCAACATATATTAGTGTTACTCATTAATAGTGGAAATCAGGTAGCCAGGAACCACACAAAAGGATTGTGGATGGTGAATTTCCCCCTACCTACCTTCCAACCCAGTGAATTACTTCCTTTGTAGTATATTTTTTATACTAGCAATACATGGGTTTAATGGAAGATTTTTCATAGAACATGGAATATCAGAATTGTAAAATCATAAGATAGAAACATTTTAATCCTATGTCCTGCAGATATACGTGGTAATAGAATGATTCTAAGCGTGGTTGTTTTCTGGCTTTCTTCACAGAGTTATAGTAAACATCATTCGCAGTGTCCAAGGCTACCACTCAAAGACAATACATTTTCTGAATGTGGCTTTTGACAGTTCTGGGGATTCTCTCCTTGCTGGAGACCGCCAAGGGAATATATATGTTTTTGACTTGAATGGAAACAGGTAAGAATATTTCTGTTAAGACTTTTTAATTGTCTGAGACATCTGTAGCATTCAGGGGTGTGGAACTTGCCTGGACAGGATCCCACAGGTTGGGTTTTAACTAGATAGTTTTAAATAGATCAACAGTTTGCTCAGGGCTGAAACTACAACCCAGTGTCTCATGTAGGCTCCCTAAATGTTATTTCATTAGTTTAGCTGCTGAAAAAGATCAGAGGCTTTTAACTAAACTGAACAGCAATGCCATAGAACTTAAGTGTTACCACAAAAGTTATTCTTTGGCCAATACAGATCAATGAATGAGCCATGAATGACAGTAGACTAGACCTAGTGTTTTCATTTGCAGAAATACATCAGCCAGTCTTTTAGCTTTTTACTACTGAGTTTTAAAATACTAGCACTGATTTTTAGATCTATTATAATTGGATATGATTTACTTACCTTCTTCTTTTGAGTTGATGTATTTTTTCTCTCTGTGAAATACATTGAAACCGATTAAGTTATTTTACTTCACTTGACATTAAATGAACCAAAGTTTCCTAACACAATGAGAATGTGTATTTTTAAATAGGTTCAACCTTGTTCAGAGAACAATGCAAGCTTGCACTGCTTTGGCATTTAATCTTCGCAGAAAGACAGAGTTCCTTGTGGCTTTGGCAGATTATTCTGTTAAGTGCTTTGATACAGGTAAGGAGTAATTTCAAATTACTTAATGTTATCTGTATTGGCATGAAAACTTACATAATTTTAGTTTTGATCTTAAATTTTTGGATAGTTTGTTTTATGGAAATCGTACTGTGGATTTCATGCCATCTGTCTGACAAAAGTTTGGGCTCATGTTGGTTATAGTCCTGCGGGTAAATGAACCTAAATGAACCCTTTGCTTTGCCAAAGTTCTTTATTCCCACTGAGTCACACGGACATCTGTTCAACTGAAGTCCACCACAGGACTGTAGTTACGTGTGTTACCTTTTTTTAAAGCAGCTTTTTATATGTTTGCTTAGAATGAGGTGCTCTATTAAAACCAAAACCAGTTGACACTATGTTAGTTTGCAACTGAACAAGTTCTTAACAATATTTACAGTAAAATATTTGAACAAAGTGACAATGTACACTAAAAGAAGTGTCAGTACTTTTGAGTATTCAAGTACTTCTGTATCCTTATTCAAAAGCAATATTAAAAATTAACTTCACAGCTGTGTGTCTCTGTCTTGGTTAGAAGTTAAATGGTAAAGGGCAGAAACAATTCATTCTTCATAATTTATTCTTTACCTATCAGAAAATCCAGTTGTAATGTCTCCATTATACCCAAATATAATCTGGATTTCAATCTTTTAAAAAAGCTGTAGGAATCACTCATCTACAGTTTTAGGGTTTGAGTTTGAGATTATCTGTGAAGATTTTAATGCAACACAATGTTCCTTAAAATAGAGGAAGAGTCAGCGTAAAAGTCTGAAATCCTCTGCGTATTTTCCATTTCTTTTCACCAAGAGGAAGACCGAACTTAAGATGTTTGGATGCACTATCAAGTCATACTGAAGAATGTTCTAAAATATAAATGGCACTCACCTAAGTCGGTACTGGGTGAACTATCCCTAGGGGGTATTAGACAGTACTTACTTGATGGGCTCCATCCCCTCCTTAAGAAGACTCTCTAATCCCATGTCACCTCTCAGGTGATGATAGCTTTAAGCACTCCATTGTCTGTAAGCACAGCAGAAAGTTTGACTGTTAGTCTTTATGAGCTGCTTTATAGCCATTTCCTATCTTTGATGCCACAGCAGCAGCTGGAACCACCCCATGGGCTGCCAGGCAAACCACCCAATGTAAACAGTGTAATTGCCACAAGTGCAGTTTGGTTGCTGAGGGAAGATTAGTGGTCATGCAGTCACAAGTGGGAGACAATGTAGTCAGAGGAACCATTTCCCTAGAATGCAGTGCACAGCATAAAAATGTTTTGGATTCTAAAAGAATTAATAAGCTGTTGCTTTCTGACTCTGCCTTTCTATAGTCATAGCCCGTTGTCATTAAACCTTTCTTCTTTGCACCTGTAAATAGTTGTGTAATCATTCACACATTCTGTCCACAAGTAAAAACAAGTGCAGAATTCTAACTAGAACATTCAGTCTCAGCTTCTGTGGGTGTTTACATCAGATATTCTATGAGGCATGCTGAACTTCACTGATCACGTTGTTCATTACTTTTTAAGATTGATTTTTAGGCTAAATTAAACAAGTCTGTGCAAGTTGGCTTTCTGTGCAGAACTGAGCATAACTTATAAAATTGGTTATTTGGAGATGAGAAGGTTGTGCCTTTCTAAGGTTTAATAGCTGTGTGAAGACTGAGACCTTTGTTTCTTGTTTGTTGGGCTGTGATGGCAAATGGTTATATACTAGTTATGCTTAGAAGTCTCTTTCACAGCATAGTGTTGACAATAAAGACTAAAGTAGTAGTTATTCCATTTTGAATGACTTTCATATCTTTTTCATCAACTTCTGCAGGAACCCAGGAGCTAGTTAGTTGGATGAGAGGCCATGATTCTGCAGTGTCTTCCATCTCTGTCCATGGCTCTGGCAAGTATGCCATCACTACTTCCACTGATACAGCTCAACTGTGGGACTTGGACACCTTTCAAAGAATAAGAAAGCTGAATGTTCGTCAGTCCGTGGGTATACAAAAGGTGAGTAAAGAGCTACTGCTAAAGGGTGAACAAGCACACCACAGAAGGTATAACATCACATATTAAAATCACATTACTTGTAAATAGTCTTTAAAACACAGCTGAATTTTTTGTCTTCTTTGGGCATATCATCTTAACTCTCATCCTATCACATCACCCAGACCACTCAAATCATGACTCAATAGTTGCAAAGATCTGCTGGGGACTTTTAAGGAACTTCCACCTTTAGAGATACTCAAAACTTGCTTGGCTATGACCCTGACTAACCCAATTTAACTTGGAAGTTGGAACCATCTTCTAGGTTGACCTTGCTTTAGCCTAGGGTGGGCTCAGAGGACCTGTGTAGATTGATTCTAACCTGAATGATAGCAGGATTTAAGGGTGTTGTTAAAAAAACAGTTTTGGTGTCATAATGGTAACTTCAGTCACCACCACCTGCCCCATTCAGCTTCTTATTCCAAAGCTCTTCTGTGTGTGCATGCAAAGCACTGAATGTGGGGAGAAACAAGGCTGAAAAGGAACTCAGAAATTGCTGCTTTTCAGCCTAGTGGTTTCTTTGCTTCTGTTTGCTGCACAGACACACTGGAACAGCATGGGATGAAAAGGATGACATGTTTGTGTCACAACGTGGTTTAAGTAGGTCTCCCTTAGCATTACACTGTTTTAAACAGGTCTGCCTGCACCACCAAATGTCAGACATTGGTCTAAGTACTACAGAAAGTCCTGACACAGTGCTTGAGCATGGCTTGCACACGTGCTGCCCTGCAGTGAATAGTCTGACAAATACCACTTCAAACCAAGGTTTTTGTCAGGCTGGCCACTAAAAAGCCATGCTGCTTTTGCAGAGAGCAAGGCTATTCATTTGAGTGTCCTCACCCAGTTCTGGGTCAGGCAGAAATTCTGTCAGCTTAAAATAGTCACCTACAATTACTGTGCAAGATCATCCATAAATTTTTGTTTGTTTGTTTTATTAAAACTGTTGTGTAGTGCATGTAGCTAAAATAATTATAACATCTTCCCTCCAAAGAGGCATGCATTTCTTTAGTGGACACAAGATTTTTCTACTGCTCAGTACCTTTCTTTGTGTAGGCTATGTGCAGGGACTTCTTATTGGTAAATGGCTTTTGGAATTTGGTAGGATCAGGATGTTGCAGTATGGAAACAACCTTTAAAGCCAAACAGTAGCGATTATGATTGAATTAACAGATCACATTTGGGAATCAAGTGCTTGCTCTCTTGGTTTGGTGCTACCATTTCTCATAGGACATTATGCAAATGATCTAGATTCCATTTTCCTGTCTTTAGAATAATGGTACTTATTCTCATGCCATGATCTAAGACATACAGATAAATAAGTGCTTTACTGAAGTTCAGATTTATTATTAGACTGCAGGCCTGACAGTGTGCAAAGCTGGATTCTTGCTTGCTCTGTGGGCCATTGTAGTAGTGTCACACCAATCTTGTGTGCTTTCTGATGTCTCTTAAGCCCAGTTGCACTCCAGCATACACCTTCTGTTAGGTTGGTATGGGGCAAAGCTAATTTAAAAAGATAGAGACTGAGGTGCAGAGTGAACAGACAGCAGGTGAGACAAATGAGAAGACAACACATCTACAATGACCATTTCCAAAGCATCACTGTTTATTCAACAGCTGCTTGTGACTATCCTGTGGTATTTTTCTAAGGCAAAGCAGAAAATTAGCAACTATTTGGTACTGCAGTTTACCAAAATTTAAACTTCATTCATCTGCTCTCAATTTATCGTCTAGTCTTCCTCAGGGTCCCTGAAGGAGGATAGACAGCTCAGTCTGTCTGAAGATAAATGACTCTGGTAGCTGAGATGACTCTTTTCCCCACAGGTTACTTTTGCTCACTGTCAAGTGACTCATTTGGCCTGAATGTCCAAATTTTCAGTCACTAAGATGAAACCCATCCCACATACCCATATTTCGAGATTTTCAAGACTCGAAGAGATCATTCAGACCAAAACTATGAATTTTGTAGCACTGACTTTATCTCTGCCAGTGATGTCCCCAGCATTTATATTGCATTGTCTCTGGCACTCATCAGAAACAATAAAGTTTAGCAGTCATAAAAATAAGACAGACAAAATTTAACAGTTATTTCAGTGAGTTAAACTGGCTTAGCAAAGGGTACAACAAGTTTTAACCAGTTCAAGGAAAGCAAGCCTACTCCTCTCTAGGCTGTCACAGGGGACAGGGACCAGCTCCCTGTGGGATCCAAGCCTTGCACAGTTACAGTAATAGCCACACCTACCATGTTTTATTTTGCCATGCACTTTGGTTAATTTAAAATGTACTTCCTTGACAACATCCCATTTTTTTTTCTTTTTCATATTCTTCCAGGTTTTTTTTCTTCCACTGAGTAACACCATTCTCAGCTGTTTCAAAGATAATTCTGTTTTTGCATGGGAATTTGATACTCTTCACTGTAAATACCAGTTGCCAACTCCTGTAGAAGGTTCTGTATTATTTTATAAGGTGTTTGCAGTTACCAGGTAAATTGCTATTTTAAACATTCTAAAGGCAGACTAAAAAACCATGGTTTTAAACAGGTTCTCTTTCTTTATTTGTAATATTTTATGAAAGTATTGAGCTATATACCATGATAAGCTTTTGAACTCTGCTGTGACTGATACTTGCAGCAAGGATCAGTAGCAGTTTTTATTATAGTTCCATGGCAGTTGAAAAAAAATTAGGTCGATATTTGCTGACCACTAATGTTTAAACTATCCTTTTCTAAAGCAAATTTTATTATTTAGGAGCTATTTTGTTCTTTCAGGAGAGTATCACAGAAATAATTCGAAAGTGATTTGAGGGCATAGAACAAAATGAACAATCTCTCTCTTTAGCTAACTCAAATTTAAATTATAGTATGCTGATGGAAACTTTACCTCATCTGTGATCCAGGGATGGTCAGACTTTGGTAGCTGGTGGGAAATCAAATCATCTTCACTTATGGTGTTTAGAATCAAAGCGGTTGATAAGAATAATCCAGATGCCTGAGAAAGTGCGAGCTGTCCGTCATCTGGAATTCCTCCCTGACAGTTTTGATGGGGGCTCCAATCAGGTCAGTTTTTTTATAAAGCTTAAGACAGGAGTATTTGGTTAGTTGCTTTAACACCTATACTTGGAGGGCTTTTGGGTGGCACTGGCGATATGGGCTGATAAGATACAAAAGGAAAGTTAACGTGCTGAATCTTTGCTCAGTTGCCCCTTTAGGTTAATGGAATGTCGTTGCTGAATTGGGTATTCCACTTTGTGTTACATTGGCAGTATTAATGGATGAATCCTTTTAATGTATAGGTCCTTGGAGTGTTAAGTCAAGATAATATTATGAGATTTATCAATATAGAAACATGCAAACTTCTTTTTGACATTGGGAGTCCTGAAGAGGGAATTAGTACAGCAGTGATTAGCCCCAATGGACGGTATATTGCCTCAGTAATGGAAAATGGAAGCCTTAACTTATACAGTGTCCAAGCTTTGACTCAAGAAGGAAATAAGGTAGAGTATTTTACATTTCTTAAAACAGCAGCTTAAATCCCCTTAAAGTTGGTATTTGTCTGCATATCTTTTGCATCAGCAGTAGTTTGCAGACGTGTTGAAGTGCTGTATTTAACAATACAAATAAAGAATCAGTGATTTGTATAGTTTCTTTCACAGTTCCTCCAGCCTGTCAGGTAATTTGATGTTTTTAAGGTATATATATCACTGTGTTACTGGTGTTGGAAGAAGGGGGAGATGGTATTTCTTTCTACAGCAATTTGTGTGCATCAATTTCTTTTTGTAATGGTGTTTTGGGGGAGATGGAAACAGAAAAATTGTGCCTCTTATGTTCCATTTCCTATAGGAAATGTTTTGCAACTAATGCTCTCTTAAACTGTGGGCATGAATGATGGTTCTCTTAAACTGTGGGCATGAATGATGGTTTTCTTACTGTGATTTTGTTCTTCTTACCGTGTTATTGGATACCAGCACCCATCATTTATGGCACAACCATCCACTCCTAATCCTTCCTAAATAACAAACATTCTAAATACCAGTTCTTATTTTATTACATTAATTAATTAATGGGAGTCAGGTTTCTAAACACAGAATTCCACGTATCTTTAATCACCATGTCTTTGAAGTAAACAGTAACCAGCTCTGGATAATGATGGAGTTGGAGCTGAGGAAGGATGTGTAAAGATGTCACACGTATTCCATTTGCACTTTTGCTGACGGTTTGATGTGAACTGGGATATCCACTTTGTCACTTGCTTTCACAATCTCCAGCATTGAATTAATTAATACCTGCCTGACACTAAAGACTAATTAAAGTTTGTAAAGGTCTTCTGTATTCTTTTAACTGGTGCTATAGAAATGCAAAGTATTTTAATGACACTGAGAAACACACTAAAGTAAATAACCTGGACAGTACATGATACACATCTACACCATCCCAATTACATTTGACTGTTTGCTAAGCAAGGAAGTAACATGATGTTTGAGTTAGCTTGGAAGCTACATAAACCTTCTCATAGTTAGAGCAGTTTTATTCATGGACATTGTTTTTCAGGAGTATACAATCTATATATATTTATTTACAGTATAAATGTGTTTGTATTCTTCTTTCTGTGGCCATCAAACTCAAAAATGTGGCATATAAGATAGAGTAAACAACAAATTATATTTCTGTGTTATCTGTGTTACAAGATTCTAACCAAGGTATTTGCACTTAATACTAGCCTCCACCATACATGTTCAAAGTTGTACAAGATGGGCCCAAGTATACATCAGAGGCAAATAAACTGATAACAAAAGTGAGTTCTGAAGGGTCAAAGGGGCCATGGAAATCCAAAGGAAGCAAAATTCAAAGCAGATTGCTAAAACTGCAAGCAAATACATCACTTGAAAATAAAGAGGTAGGAAGAAGTTGCAAATATTTTGTCATTCAGGCACTGATGCACTTGGATATTTGAGCAGAGCAGGGATTAAGGAAATTTTAGTACCATTTTCTCTCTCTATTTAGCCCATACTCCTACAGTATGTGACACAGCCAGAGGTGCCTCCAGTCAGCTTGGGGTATCTGTGCAGTTGTTCAAGCAACTTGTGACACATTTGGATATTTGCTAGATCTGATCTGCTTCCCTGCAGAAAGCAAACTGGCACCTCTAAAATGTCTGCCTAGAATCCACTTCCTTTTTTTCTTAATTATTTAGAAGATGAATTACTGTTACATTTATTCCCCTCTGTCATCACTGTGCCATTATCTGTCTTTATCTTTTGCCTTATATGTGTACAAATATCTGTATCTATTTTCCTGTTTATGTGTCACCATATGACCTATTTCTTATGTCAGTATTCTTTATGGTTTGCTATATCCATCATTTAATAGTACATAGTTCAGTCAGCTTGGGTCTGATCAGCTTCTGACTGAAATCAATGGCAGCTGTTCTTTGCGTTCAGGAGACAATAAATGATGTTTTGAATTATCTTTTGTTTGTAGTTGAAGTACCTAGGACTGTGTAACAGGTAGCAATACACGTTTGATTTTTTTTTGACACTATGTGAGAAACTTCAGTATTTAGCCACTCTAATGGATTAGAGTGCAAAGAAGGAGAAAATAGTTACATTTATTGTTGATCCCCTGTTTTGTAGAATGAATTGCCAGGTGGATTAAACAAGAAACGTCTGCGGGCCTTATTGAAAGGATTTGGAGAATATCCAGCTAAGTACAGGTATTTTTTGTGTGCATGTTCATGTTTGCACAAAATAAAATTGCTTGTGTTTACTGGCCTATGAAAAAGAAGTTGCTTGACTAAGGCTGCATTTTAATTGCAGGATGTTTGTTTGGCGTTCCTTATTACAACTTCCTGAAAACCACTTGGCATTCAGTAGCCTGATAGATAGGGGAATCCACAGTGCATTCATAAATATTCAGAAAGAGTATCCCATCAAAAGTAGGAAACTGCTGAGAGTTCTACAGAGGTAAAATATATATTTGTATCTTTTTAAATAAAACAGATTTTTATTTCATATATTCATCTGAAATGTATCCAGTAGCTGGAATCAGCTGTAAGGAAAATTCTAAAATGAAATAGTAGTGCCCTCATGCAATTTTGCTTTGATAACTCATACAATCCTGCATCTGTCTTGAAGTTCACAATCTTTCTATGTTGTGGTTGTAAAATACATACTATATTTTCGTGTGGTTTTGGACCAATGTTTTCTACACCTTTGTTTGCCTCTGTGTACAGGACCTTGTCAGCTCTAGCTCACTGGTCTGCTATCTTTGCTGAGACACCTTACCTGCCTTTGCTAGCATTCCCATTTGTAAAATTATTCCAGAATAACCAGCTGATCTGCTTTGAAGTTGTTGCTACAGTAGTCGGTAAGCAATGATTTTAAAAACTCAAATATGCTGCAACATGTGTAAGCTTTCCAAGGCAAAAGAGCTTTCCCTGCTGAAATGAATAAGGTATTTCCTAAGAGGTCACCAAGGTGTTACCAGGAATTAATACGGGGCTTAAAACAAAAACCTCAAGGTATTAGACTTCCCTTTTGAAGTGTTTCTAGCAAAAAGTTAGCAGTTTTAACAGTGTTTGTAAGTCTAATCAAAATGTATCTAGCCTTTGCAAACCCAAATGTATCTAGCATAATTATGTAATAATAATTAAGTCTCTGAGACATGGGAAAGCTAGTCACAGCCACCTACCCCACCTGTCACCTGCTTCCAGTCAACAGGGAATGATCTCTTTCAAGGTTTTACTCTGTTTAGTTGTCCTGAGCATGTCATAACTCAAAACTAGATATTTGCCTGAATACTGGCTGTGGCTGTATTCTGAAGAAACATTCTAAATTAAAGTGCTTTACACTTAAATCAGTTGTTGCAGCTGCTACTAAGTCTACCGAAGATATGTGCTGCCAAGCATACATACCCACTTTGCAACCACATGCTGCTGGTGAATAAGTATCCAAGTTTACTGTAATTACTCTTAGTAGGTTAAAAATTACTCAATCCAGGCTGTAGTTCTGAGACAGAAATACTGGTTTAAGTATTCCCATCTGCCTCCCATGCCTTAGTCCCACAGCTCACAGACGTTTTTTCATTGTATATTTGAGCCAGATTAGTTCTTCAGTCTGGTTCACAGTGTACTGACACAAAAACTCATGCCAGTGCAGCTGGAGGAGCAGTGTACTGTGGGAATGGTTTAGGAATACTAGGAAAGAGAAGAGATGGGACTGTATTAAATAGGTTTTGCTGCCTGAAACGACCTCTTAAATGCATCAGCTTTATAACTGAACTTTAATGTTGTCATCAGTCTTTCACTCTGGATTACAGTGGATTGTGTTCAGCTTCTTATTCTCTTTCAGTTAATTTTTGTCAGCACTGGTTTGAGTACTTTCCCAATCCTCCAGTTAATGTCCTTGGTATGATGGAAAATGTTTTGGCACATCATGACAAAGAACTACTTCAGCATTTCATAAAATACAATGTGACTTCACAGGTAATATTCTAGACAGCTTTTGTATACAAAAATGTACTGCAGTGAATAATAGTGCACTAGTCTTTTATTTTGATGTATTTCTAGTTTGGGGGAGTTGTCACTAAATAACAGTGAATTATGTGGGAGTGTAAAGAATATATCATTGCTTACCTGTTGTTTTACCTTGTCCATGAACATATATATGCTACTGTAGTTCTTTAGAAGTTTTTTGCTTTCAAGCCGACATTGCTTAAAAATCTACTAATCAAATTATAAATGTACCTTTTTTTACATGGACATAGGTATGATGAATTAATTCTGTAATCCCTGTTTATCATTAGGTATGATTTTAGCTTCACAAATCTAAACAGAACACTTAGACATATAGTGAAATAAGAAATGTATTTATAATCACTCCAGATTAACTTTGAATGTTTAGAGTGGGTAATGAAATTTGTCTTGAAATGTTCTGGTTTATTTCCTCTTTCTTTCTTAAATAATAGATTCTTGGTATAAGGCAAGAAAAAATCATATTATTTCTTTAAAAGGGATGGTAAAATTGTACTAATGGATTATTTTTTCAATTTTCCCAAATAATTTAGGTTTATGCTTGGCCTCTCCTAGAAACACTGTTATCTGAGGTTCTAACAAGAGAAGAATGGCTGAAAGTCTTCGACAATATTTTCTCCAACCATCCTTCATACTTTCTAATGATTGTCATTGCCTATATTATATGTTCCAGAGCTCCTTTGCTCCACTGTAATCAAGCAGCAGATTTTGAGGTAAACATCTTCATATTTGAGTCAATCATGTGGAAAAGACATATAAAACATTGTATCTGTTGTTAGGTTACAAGGAGATCCATTTCCACATTAATATATTAATACATCATCTGGTACTTGACAAATACACAATAAATTAGTAAAACATTGAGCAAGTTCCTGCAGTTTCATGCAAGGAGAGCTTTAAAAGCTTTCATAAGCTTTCTATAGTCACTAAAAGCCATTTTTTAAATTTCAATAGTTGATCAACCACAAAATAATTGTCTCTTTTTTTGAGGATTTGGTATGGACTTGGTATGGACTTCTGCCTCTGGAAACAATACACAATAATTCTGTTATGTTGTTCCATTATGCTCTTGTCAGATTTTCAAAATCAGGCAGTATTACTGGATGTTCTCTGCAGCTAAATTAAAATGTTTCCATATGTTTAATGTTACATGGGAAGAGGATTTTTCTCTTATGAAAATATCTCTGTAGGCAAACAAAGGGTTCCACCTTTAAAATGTGCTTACGAGCAGTCAATTTGACTGACATCGAGGAAATAACATTATTTCTATGTTTAATAATGACCATTTAGAGATTTCCTTGGTGGATAAGATCTTTGACAGGAAGAATAGTCCTGCAAGAAGAGAGACTTCCAAGCTTCATGGTTGAACACTGAAAGTCGAGGCAGGTTTATTCAGTGGTAGGAGTCACTGTGTGGGCTGTTGGACACTGAATTGTCACCTAGCTTCCCAGATCCCTTACACAGCTGCCATTTGAAGACAAGGAAAAGAACCACAGCATACTTTCACACCTTGAAGAAGTTTGGTTAAAGTCACTTGAACGGGTGATGTTTTACGAATTGGTAGGGAAAACTTAGAAAACTTTTAAAATTAACTGTTGAAATAGAGATCTTGCTAATTCTCCTGATTATTCCCAAGTATGTATATTGAAAATAAATATATATCTATGTAAAAATACATAAAAGTGCATCATCTTGTGTAGAATGTAAATGGCAGCATGTCTCTTACAGTATTTCTTTCATCATCGTAACAATGTGGACATTGATGTTGTGATTAAGGAAGCCTATCATCTTATGGAGGCTACACCACTGGATATCCATCCACAGCATATGCTTGATGACTTCACACCACTTACAAAAGAACAGTACCCTGTATTTAATAAATATCCCACATTCGTTGTGGATTATAAAGTTCGGGAACGAGAGAAGATCAGACAGGATGAAATTGAGTACTTGCGAGAGAGGTATTAGTGGGAAATTGAAGGCACTCTCAGACTGGGAGGGACAGGTGGACATAATTGCCTTTGTATGTTGTAATGTGTATGCTTGAGAAGAGAAACAAGAAAATTTAGGAAAAGGACTTTAAATAGCTGCTTATTGTTGAGAGTTACTTGGTTTGACACCTTTTTAAGTTAAATTGTCAGTGTTATCTTAAATAGAAAATGTTTGCTAATTAGCAGAAAATATTGGGCCACAAGTCACCAAACTTGGAAGCTCATAGCCTGAGCCTAAACCTCTTTTGATGTTGTGAGGTCAAAGTTTTGAAGGGCCAGGAGTTCTTAGCTTGCTATTGAAATCAGTGGGTATCATGACACCAAGGCACCCTTAGAAACCAGTTTATGTTAAGAATGCGAGCAAAAAAGTTCCTGCACTCACCTGTAATGCCCTGTTGTCTCTAACAGTCAATATTGCAATTTCTCCTCATGTACTTTGTCACTACAAAGGGGATGCCATGTTTTTTTATGTCATCTTATTTCAGCAGTCCTTTGCTAGTACTGTTACCAATTTCAAAGTAATCAAGTAATTTCTTGATATTTGGTTTGAATGATTAACCAGTCCTCCTTCCATTTAGACAATTAGCACATGAATCAGCAGCCAAAGCACAGGAACAGAAAGCAGAAGATGAAGCCTGGTATCAAAAGCAGAAATTACTTCAAGAAGCTCAAGAACAGAGGCGAAAAATCCTACTGGAAGAAGAGGAGAGGTTGGCAGAACAGAGGCAGAGGTATTGGAATATAAGAAGCATTTGGGGTCTGGCTACTGTATCCTGCTATTAAATTTTTAACCACGAGTAAAGGAGAAATAACCACTAATTTGTATAAATTGTAATGTGGGATAGCTGTGGTCTGGTGGGTCATATTTTGGTGTGGGAATTAAGTGATCTGGGTTGTAATACTGCCTCACCTATGACTCCCTTGAGGGAATACAGCAGATTAGAGGTCAAGTCACTTCATATTTTTCTATCAGCTCCCAGCCATGTGTCTGGTTCCTTCGGATTGGGAAGTCTCTTAAATAGTCAATTGCTGTGTGTCTGCACACTGATGCTTCAGACTTGCACTGTGGGCAGACTCACACTGCAGATAGGAGAGTCACTTACAGGATCAGTGACAGTACACAGTCTTGTATTTCTAGTGCATCTAGAAAAAAGACTGCTTTATGTATCAGTTGATGAACACAGAGTTGTGATAGTAATGATGCTGAACTGTAAGTTTGTGCATTTTGCAGTTGTGAAGGTTTAAGAGAATTTCAACATCTCCATAGTTTCTTAGATCAACTACAGGTAATCAGAGAAACATTTAAGTTGGAAATTACCTTTAAGATCATCGAGTCTAACTGTTAACTCAGCACTGCCAAGTTCACCACTAAACCATGTCCCTAACCACCACATTTTTGAGCATGTCTCCTAAACCTCTGTAACCTACAGAGTTGGTTTTTTAAGAAGACAGCAAGCCTCTATTAACAAACTAATTCTTGAGTTTGTGGGTTTGTTCCTTGAAAGAGTTTAATATTTACCAAATAAACTTGGGACTAATTTTGTGCAGCAAGAGGTACCAGGACACTGGCAATTATTCTAAGGAGTAGTTTCCAGTTTTGGATCCTTGCAACATTAAACTAGTACTTATTAAAGTGAAACAGAAACAGGGCACAGGACTTCAAAGCTTTACTGGAGCTATTGCCATTAGAAGATGTGTGTCTGTGAATTTAGTTTTGTCTCATAAATGAAAACTGGACAATTTACAGGAATGAAAGCAACTGTCCTAAGCTTTCTAAGTTAGAGATGAGCTCGTAGTAACTAATGGCTAACTGCACTGCGTGTTTGTGCTCTTTGGTACTGACCTTTTATATATACAGGTTCCCTTATTTCTGTTTATTTTGGCCTTGAAGGCTTGCTGTTGCGAAAACAGAACTGAAAGTAAAGGAACTGCAACTTCTAGATGCTTCAAGAAGGCGTTTTCTGAACTACCAGCAAGATCAGCTTCAAATGGAACTGAAACGTCTTGATGATGAAATTGCACGAAAGGTTGAGTACTACTCAGGCAATTCTTTTCTATAAGGTTTAATAGTGAAAATAAACAAGGAAAAAATGCATAAGTAAAATTTTAGTTGATATACTGTGATTTGTGAGCCTAGAGGTATGTTTAGCATGAGGTGGACTACTTTAAGTGGTAAATGCATAATTTAATAGTTTTATTTGGCAGTTAGTATGTTCCACTGGCTTGCTTTAACTGGCAAAATTCCTGAGAAAAGCCAGATTCACCTGATTACTGGCACTATTGAAAAATGTAATGGGCTCTTTAAAAGACTACTGAATTCTCAGCTGTCTGTGGGCTGTATGTCCAGATTGCAAATTAACTCTGCCATTGATTGAAAGGCTCCGCAGTGACCTCTGGCCAGGCCTGGCTCTGGTTCCAAATTACTAACTCAGGCACCATGGCATGCAGATGCTGAGAATAGAAGCTTTTGCAACTCCTGGGCACGAATTGAGCCTTTGCAGGGCTATTCCTTGTGTCTCAGCAATCCACTTTGCAGAGCACAGTGCAGCTGTGTGGTTGTTTCTGCAGTCAGGGTGCTGTAACACTCTTTAGCTCCAACTTAGCATAGGTTCTGCCAGGTGCAAAGCAGCCACTTTCCCTTCTGCCTACTGTCCTCCACAGCATTCTGGCTTCAGAGACTCCTTACTCGATTCAGAGCTGCATCTGGCAGGTTATTAACATTAGTTCAAGACCGATAATTCCCTAACATAGCTTGGCTGGATGCAAAACTTTTCCTATGCCTCTTCTCCACCTTGCCCTGTGCTTTTGTTATGCAATATTGCCCATTCTTCATATGACAGAAAATTAACCAGAATTTAGGGGTGTGGGGGTTTGGAGATTCTTCCTGATAATGTTTTTTCAAAGCAGAAGAATTTCTTTACTGTATTTTCATGTGTTTCTCTTCTCCACAAGGCATCTATGAGAGAGCAGGAAACAGCTGCCGCTGTTCAAGATACAGTACTACGATGGATGGAACTTGAATCACAAAAACAGCTTTTTGAACAGGTAATTACTAGGGAACTATACTAAATATAAACATTCAATGGTTCTTCCTTTGAAGTTCTTGGATTTGATTGTGTTCATTCAACCAGACCTTGTGAGGAAAAGGAGGGCCTGGTTTTTTTCTCATTTTCCTCTTTAATAACTGCTTTTGGAATAAATCCTCTGTTGATAAAAGCATTAGAACTCACTGTTATCTTGGGGAGTTTTGGGTGAAGATACTCATATCCTCCCCATTTTATTCTTCTTCTGTGCCGAGGTATCATTTGGTTGCTGCAGGGTTTAGCTGTGGGCTCAGCTGCTTGAGGGAAGTGAGGAACATGTAAAAAAGAACTAAGTGTGTAACAAAGTGTTCCTCATCCCAGAAACTCCCACCTTTTCATCTGTGACATCCAGACATATCTGCATTTTCTGGAGAGAACAGTATAGCAGATTGATGTAGGTGATGAAAAAATGTCTAGTTGCCAACAACATCATTAAGCAAAAAGGAGTGGATGGTTCACTGGGAATGTGCAGTTCCTTTCTGAAATTACTGATTTATTCAGAAATATGGCTATTCAGTAATAAGGGGCTTTAACGTGTAATTCCGTTTAGATATTAATTATTATAAATAATTATTATACATTACTGAAAAGCAAGGATGCCAATGGAAGGCTTTAGAAATGTTCATTTTGGTTAAAAATTTTAAGTTAAGTGTTTAGAAATCACAGCTACATGTGCCCATCTTGAGTATGTGTAGATCCAATGGAATAAAGAAGAAGTAGACATCCAGCTCTCTGACTCTCATTTTGAAACATGTGTCAACTTATATTTGGGTTTTTTAGAGCTTTTGGTCATACACTTTTTATAATCCATACTGAGTGTGACTGGGCTAACCCTCTGTCAGCATTTATTTATTCAATACACAGCCAACTGTATTGTGGCTACATAACACAAACCAGGCTAAGCTCATTTGTATTCCAGTACATGTAAAGTCAGCTCTCTAAGGGAACTAATTCTACAGTGATCATCCTCTCTAGGCTAGAAAGGTAGCAATTATTTAACTAGCTGAGGATCTCTGTTTGCCCACAAGAGTCTGTGCAGAGAGGCTTTCCCTGCAGTTTCACTGCCGTCAGTGAGGGTCCCTACTCCAGCGTCAAAGGCCATGTATGTTGACTTTGTCTCAGCTGCTCAGTAGATTCCCACAGGCCTGGGAAGGGGTTATGACTTTTCCAGAAAATTGTGTAGATGTGCCCTGGTGAATGTGAAGAAAAGGTGGTGCTTTTCCTAGATCTGCTACTGGGTTGTACTACTTTGGCAAATCATCTCTGCAGTCAAGGTGCGGATGTGTTTATTACAATCTCAGTGCCACGAAACACAGTTTATATTTGTGAAACATTTTGGGGTTTTGGCTAAAATTTGCCATATTTTCATGATCAATCTAGTTCATTTAGGCTGGAATTCTGCTTTTATTCTCCACAGTAATCCAGAGAATGGAATTACATCCCCTGTCATGACTCAGGCCACTGTTAGGACTCATGCTTCATCTAACTCCAAGTGGATGAAACAGCAGGGTCTATGACTTTGTTGGACAGTTACAATATGTAGTGGGATGAGATGTGTGGATATATTCAAATACTAGTTTAATGAAATTTTAATAAATGTTAAAGAGATGGAATTACCAATGTGAGCTAGTAGCTTAGCAACAATAATTTTTGTTTGTGTGCTTGGCAGCATCTAATCCAAGACCAAGAGGCAGTTACAAAGGAAATGAAAGAAGAGGTGGATGCTCATCGAAGAAAGGTGGATCTGGAAGATCAGCGTGTTCAGAGATTGATAGAAATAAATAGAGAAGAAATACAGAAAGCTCATACAGTAAGATGATTGGATCTTAATGTGTTCTGGGGGGTCAATATGCTAACTTATACAAGCAATACTGGTTAATAGTATTGCAATTAACTAATTCAAGTTAATTTGGAAATATTTTCTAAAGAACTCTAATTTCTAGATACCTATATTAATAGATTAAGATTCTGTGTTTGAAGTTCTGAGGTTTTCAAAAATCTGACTGAAGTGTCCAAACAGCTATATAATATTGAAATTCACTGGACCTGCCAGAAGTACTAACTTTTTTTTTTACTTCTCAAAACTTAGCATATAAGACTCAAAAGTGCTTTTCAAAACAAGTCATCCTCCTGTTAAGGAACATATTTTGTTTGTAATCATAATGAAATCTCAAAGGAGATTTCAGTTGGTAGTACTTGGCAGAAAAATCAGCTGTAGAAACTGTCTTCTAGATCACAGTAATGAATGTGTGTAGCTTGACATAAGGAATTGCTCAGATTTTCAAGCTCAGAACTTGTAACTGCGCAGTTGGAAAAATAGTTGCAGCTATCCCACTGCCCATATGCTTGGCATCTGCATTTGTATATTGTCTAGAAATAAACATATGGGTCTGAATTTTTGTAAACAGCATTTGATTTTTGGAAGCAGATGGATGTGGGTGAAAGTATTGGCATTCAGGTATCAATCTTATGTCAGCTGCACCTGTTAGTGAGTGGCTCTAGCAGGGACATCTGACAGGGATACTGGAGAACACCTCAGTTTGTGGTGCCTGGTCTGTAGGTAAGGCTGTGCAGTTGGAATAGACTGAATTTCTGGTAAGAAAGGTGTTTTATTAGGTGGCTGAAGAAAATCTAGCCAAAGCTGAGCAGAAGCACATTGACACCAACTGGAGGCTGCAAGCACAGCGGAGACTCAGGCGGGATGACCAGGACCGGCAGAAGTCCTATGAAGAGATTGTCAAGCTCCTGCATGACAACAGGGTGAAAGAAGCTGAATTGCTGAAGGCCATGAAGGAGACAGAAGAAAAAAAGGTATTTGCATAATTTCTTTTTCTAAGTGGGCCTGGCAAAAATGTAACCATCTTTTGCCTGTAACAGGGAGAGCATAAAGCTGAAATGTATTAGGGAAATATTCTGTTAGAAATCTCATTTTCTATTTTGACTGGAAGTTTCTGGAAGCACTAGAATGAATTGGTAAGGACATTTTAGCCTTAAGAAAGCATATTCCTATTTCTGTAAGTTCCTCTCATTTTTTTTCTCTGACCCAAGACTTTTACCTTTCTCCAGGTGTTTGAATGAGGTATTTTTCAAAATGAAACCTTCACACGGTTTACTAACATACTTTGATTATAGGCTGAAGCATAATCTGTAATAATCTAGATGGTTCTATTTGTTGCTTTTTCATTGCAACACATCTCTTGAAGACATCTAATATCTCTGTTGGGCAGTGGGAAGACGTTGTACACAAAAAAGCTCAGCTGGAGGAAGAGCAGAAGGCGGCTGCTGCTGCAGACGAGCACAGGAAGCAGTTCTTAGATGACAGAATAAATGATGCATTAGAATTGGCCAAGAAGCTGCAAAGGGAAGATGGCTGTTCTGGTGAGCACAAGTTCTGTGTGCATGTTGGCATGAAGCACTCAACAACTGAATGCAGATGGACTGTCCAATATTGGGGATAAACTTAAGCATAACTCCTTTAGATAAGCGCTTTTTGGCGATATTCTTTCATGAAACAGATATATCAGGGCAGACTTGGAATGAAATCTCAGTTTGGTATCTATCAGATGCAGCAATATAAATGGCATTTTTGGTAGGAGTACAGGTTTAGCACATGTTAAGACAAATTGTAGAATTGCATCTGTTAGAAATTTTCTGTCAAATAACGTTGTCCTGTGATGACATACAGTATTATACCAAGAAGTGGCTTTTCCAAGTGTTTGTTCAAAAAAAAAACCCAAACAAACCCCAACATATTTATGTGCTTCCAGAACTGGCCAGTACATCCTTCTCACGTGCGTTTGTGGTTTTTTGCAGGTATTTCTCCTATCCCCCCCATGTTTCCAAGTCTCACATAAAATTAGTGATTAATATTAGGATTAGGTGATTAGTATTGCTTTAGGCAAACTTTTTCAGCCTTCGTCCTTATTTACCCAATGTTTTAGTATGGAGTAATTTGCAACTCTGCATAATTAAAATGGGTGTCTCCTAAAACTGCAAGCATGAGTGGCCATATTCCATATGATCCTAGTGGCCTATTTGCCAGAAGATTAATTATATAGGAAGAAACAGCACATGTCATTTCTTAAAGAGCTGTAATTTCTTAAAGGAAAATTTAAGAAATTAATGAAATTACAGAGCTGTAATTTCTTAAAATGAAATGCAGTGATGCATAACTTTGACCCGAAGAGTAGGAACACTGACCTCTAATTCTGAGCAAATTGCACTTGCCATTAGCTGGAGTGGGTGATTGTTCTAGCTTTGCTTCCTGGAGAAAAACTGTTTTACCTCCAGCTAGAAAAACTCACTAGAAACGTAAATATTTTTAATTTACAAAGAATCCTTCTTTCCATTTCCCACAGAGAGACTGCGCGATTTAAAGGCCAGGTGTACAGAGAGAGAGGTAGAAGTCCAGGAGGTGCCAAGGTCTGGAAACATCCATCTCAATTATTTGTCTACATTAGCATCATCACCACGCGGTAAGTTTCTAAGTTAGGACTCCCTTTCACATTTAGTTTCAGAGCAATGCTGGAACACCTGGCTGTGTGATTGAGTCATTAGTTGTGTAGGTGTTTAGTGGATAGTAAACCAGTTTATTGTGTTCTCTTTCACACCTGCAGAAAATGTCTTTGCTACCAGGGGCAGCACAGGTAAGAAGTGCCTGAAGTGTGTCACGTTTTGAGAGTGGTCCTAGTAAACCTCAGCCTAGTTTAATTGCATTCTGACCTGATCATCTTGCCTATGCTTTTTATGTCTTCATAGTTGTGCGTGATTTGGGAATGTGGAGAGGATGTAGAGCTGTCTTTCACAAAATATGACTGGGAGTTATAGTCAAGAATTAGTCTAATCATTTCCTCTGGTCTGTACTAGCCACTCTGGCAGTGAAAGCACAGTTTAAAATCCAATGCACCTTATGTACAAACGTCTGCAGGCAATGGGAACCTCTGGACCTGCTGTAGCCCCCATTAGCATCTGACCTGGTAGCCAAAGAGAGGCACCACTTTCGAAGAACTTGCTCTTACCGGTCTGAGGGCTGCCTCACATCCAGTGGTACTGAAAACCAGCCAGAGCTGGTCTCTGCCAGAGCTATCTGCTTTCCAACAGGTATTTGCAGTGTTTATGGAAATGCATTAGTTGCAATGTTAAGTCCAAGTTTCTTGCACATCAGTGTCTTTAGGCAGAAGCCGAGCAGAACTGGCGCGCCAGGAGCGGGAGCTGATGGCAGAAGTCCGGCGGCTCAGGCAAAGGCTCACCTCACAGGCCCAGAACAGACACCCTCCAACTCGTATCCCAGCTACAACGTGGTCACCTTGAGATGGTTTGCTCTGGACCTTAGCTGTACTTTGAAATTATTAATCAGTGAAAAGCTAAGTATGTATAGTGTGATTCAGGATGGATCATAGGCTGTTTATTAAAGACTTCGGGGGATATTTTTATGTAATAATAAAATGCTAGCTAGAAAATGTCTGTTGTTTATAACCTTCTTGTTATTTTTTACTTCTAAAATAAACTCACTTTTTACCATTAAATTACTGCATGTGTGGTATTTGTATCATTTTTCCTGGTGGCTGCCCTGACTTGAAGAAACAAACCACTGTTAAAATGTTGGTTTTGTCAGGGATGTGTAAGTGGGTTCTTCAAGTTGCAGCAGGGAAATTTGCAATTAGAGAAAAAAATCCTTTCCAGCAAGAGCCAAACACTGAAATCAAGTCCCAAAGAGGGTGTGGAGCACTTGCTGCTGGAGATGTGTGTAGTTGTTACACATATTAGCAGGTTCATTTCATAAGAAGGGGAGAGAGGATCTAAACAAATACCTTGCTCTTCACGGTGCTTGTGGTACTGATGGCTAATGCTTTTGACCCAAGAGTCAAGAACATTATGTGGTGTTACAGTAAAAAAGACTAGGGCACAGTAAATTAAAGTGAATCATCCATAATTGCTACACACAGTGCTGATATAGGGGTAGACTTGGCCCTGCGAAAATACGAGGACTGTGATCTTAATTTGTTCTGCTTCCCCTGGGGTTTTGCTGATGCTCTTTGAGGCAGCAGTATCAGAGTGGGACTGCTCGTGGTGGCCCTGGGAGCTGAGGCACCAGGCAGACCCAGGATGATACCGCTAACCAGCAGCTTTTTGTCACCTGGGGCTGGGAACAGGCTCTCCGCTTCTCATTAAATTACATGAAGACCTAAGTGCACAAAGCTACTTGGTTATCTTTGCCTCAGCATCCTCTGCATCTGGAACTAGAAGGAGTCACATTAGCAGCAGCCACGATCCATGGAAATCTCATTGCAGCCCTCAGCAGAGTTCGGAGAAGAGGCATCTCCCTTTTCAAAGGGAGAAAAATGCAACAGGCCAGGATCATCTCAGAAGCAGAGGGACTAGATGAGAAAAATTGTCTTTTTCTGGTGATTGTCTTGAAGTTTACATATGATTATTTCTATACTTAAAGGGAAATAATAAACCCACTGAGGTTTTGGCCTGCTCCTTGGGCCATATGCTTATGTGCTTATGGTTTGTAAAAACGCTAAAGCTGTAAATGTGCATGAACTGAAGTGTTTCCGCAGGCGGGGCCGGTGCCCTGCCGTGTCCCCACAGCGGCTCCTGGGCCCAGCCTGAGCCCGGGTGTGCCCACTGCCCACCGCAGGAGCCATTTCCGCATCCCCCACACCCTGCAGGGTTCGCAGACAGCTCGGAGGCTGAACACGCCTGCTAAAAGGTACAACCATCGCAGAAGGTATTCCCGCGAGCTCAGCACCGGGAGAGACAGACCCTTGACTTGGAACTGCCGCTTCGGAAATCACGGCAGGCACGATTTGGAAGTCACCGACGGGCTCGGAGCCCGGTGTCGTGCGGGTTTGTCGCTGCTAAAAGCGCGGGGCAGGCGGCCGAGAGCAAAAATGCTACCCGCCTTTGCCCCGTGTGAGGCTCGAACTCACGACCTTCAGATTATGAGACTGACGCGCTACCTACTGCGCTAACGAGGCGGCTGCAAGAACGCCTTCTCTGTGCGCACTCGACGCTAACCCCGGCTCCGCTCCTCGCCGGGGCCGTGGAAGGACACGGCCTGGCCCGGCCCTTCCCCCGCCCACACCGCTCCCACCGGGCGGGATGCTGTGCTGGCCGTGCGGGGCCTCGGAAGGATCATGTGGGACCGCAGGCTGACAGCGGGGCTTCGCTAGGGTGACAGTGTGAGGCCCCAAGGGATCACCTGTGAGAAGCCCCGACGCGACTATGAGGGGGACCAGAGTGACCCTGAGGGACACCAGAATGACCATGAGAGAACCTGTCCGGGGCGGGGAGGGCCGTCCCTGGCCCCGGTCGGCGTTGGCAGGGCACAGTCCTGCATGTCAGGGTAATTAGATGGCATCATTTTCGGCCTAATTGCGCAGAACAGGTCAGGAGATAATTAGTGACTTTCGGCCGCGTCTGGCAGCTGCGGGCGGATGTTGGGGGCGGAGGGAGGGACGGGTAGATTGTAAAATCACCCCAGGGCCCCGCCACCGCCCCTCCTCGGCCCCACGTGGGTGTGTCCTGCCCCCCGTCGGTCCGGGATTAATATCCGAGCCATTTCATACC
>VZRQ01008997.1:350080-406994 GCA_013397975.1 Machaerirhynchus nigripectus
CAGTGTGGGAGAGATGAACCCTCAGCTGCTGTCACACCTTTCACTGGTTCCTAGCTTGCACCAGCACCACTGCAACAGCTCAGACTTGCAGGAAGCAAGCACTTCCCTCCATTCCCTGTCCCTGCCCTGTGGCCCCATCTGCTCCCAAGGGCACCGTCTCCAGCATTCACTTTTCCTTTCACAGAGCAAATAATAGACAAAAAACCAAGCAAGCAGCTGGGGGGAAAAAAAAAAAAAAAAAAAAAAAAAAAAAAAAAGAAACCAACCAAACAACCCTAAATGTGCACAATCAAGTGATGAGTGTTTGTATTTCTGATGCTTTGAGGCCAGCTCACAACCCTTCCTCCACGTAATATTCAGGATGTTTGGGAAGGGGTATTTTTCTTTTAATAGGATGGCGTAGTCACAGAGCTTTAAAGAAATAAGTGAGTGAATCGTCTATGGTAATAGCAACATACTCCGGACGGGGCACAGTGACGAAGTTCACATCTATTTTTAAGCCCGCCTGGCAGCATGTAGGTGCAGAACAGAGCCCATGACCCTTTTTGTTGTTTCGAAGCCATGGACATGGCTGCTGTGTCTGTTCCAGTTCAACATCAGAGCTGTTTTTTCTCCCTAACGAATGCTATGTGAAGACAGAGAAGCCTCAAGCTGTTTTGTGGAAGATTGTGCAATGATGCTTGGGAGCCTACCTGCTTTTGCTTGAGTGCTTTCCTCACTCATATTTCACAGGATGCGACAGGAAGGGAAATACAATCGAATCCGACGGCCGTGGTAAATTTGACTCGAATCCTTCGTATGCCCCGGGGCTGAGGTGGGTGCCTCTCAGATAAGCAATCTAATCAGCTTTGCACTTGTGTCCCATCTGGAAACAGATTGTTGCCGGAGTACACCACCACCTGAGAAGCAAGCTTCAGGTTTGTTTTGAAGATAATTGTACAGACAAATTCAGGGAGTGTGAATTTGCCTCTGGTAGTAAGATCTCTTTATTTTTATTCATAGTTAATTCGTTCAGCCGAGGCGATTTCATGCCAGAATGCAGTCATCAAACAGGAAGGACGATTGCACTGCCTGTGGCACGCATATACACGGTGCTTGCCCGGCAGATCGGCTGCTGCGACAAAGAGCCATGAACCACCCCAGACATATGGGCAAGATAAGGAAAAGGCTGGAGGATATCAAGAACCAGTCCTCGAAGTTGACAAAAGTAGATTTCAGCCACAACGAAAGCATAAGATTGGCCACCGACGCCTTCTTGGATGGTGGAACGGACTCCTACCTCGAAACTCTAAACAAAGAGGGCGAGGTGGATTTCCTCTCCTCGGTGGAAGCTCAGTACATCAAGGATAACGCCAGGGAGTCTTATTATGCACAGGAGTCGCCAGCTGCCGACGGGGCAGCTGCGCCAAAGCAGAACGATGCCGGGTCACTGCCTTCAGGGACCTACTTCCCCACCATTTCGGACTGCAGCGAGCCGGCTCTGCTCCACACATGGATTACAGCAGAGAAGCCCTATTTAAAGGAAAAATCCACCGCCACGGTGTATTTCCAAACAGAGAAGAACAGCAACATTAGAGACATCATACGCCGGTATATCCACAAGACCACTCAGGTATGGGGAGAGAATTGCTGTTCCCTCTGCACTCAGTTGTCTTCTTGCTCTTACAAAGCCCAGGTGAACATGGTGTTTAATCCAAGGCAGCCCTATGTGTTGCAGTGTAGCTTTGCTCTAGAAAGTGGCTGTGAAGAGCCTGTTGTTGAACACAGGTAGTGCTATTTTTCTAATTTTTTTTTAAACTCACACCAACATCTTTTATGTTGGTGCCTTAAAAAAAAAAGCATTCCATCTTCTCTCTTCTAACCTCCCATACTGCCAGTGGATTAATTAACTGTAGAAAGGGCAGCTTGGCTCTGTCCCTTCTCATGTACCTCCAGAAGGATGGTTTGATCTGTTCAGACCACTGCACCATTAATGAGAATTAAGCCTAAATGAGCTCCCAGCCATAGAACAATCCCAATTGTTCAAGGGGATTTGTGGAAGATGTGGGTGAAGGGGAGGCCAAAGAAAGGCAGGTATGGCTGGTATGCCAGCAGCGATCCCCAGAGGAAGGAAATTATTCAGAAAATAGAGGTTTCATCCCTAATGTGTTTCATCCTAATATGTTGCCTGTATCAGTTAAAATGTCATGTGGGCTCCATACAGAGACTCTGCAACATAACATGGCATGTGGGAAAGGTGCAGATGATTCCCCCTCACTACACAGAGGTGATGGGGGCCACAGAGGTGCCAGCCACAAGCCAAAGCCAGGCTGCCCACACTCTGGGAAACCAGAAACTGAGCAGCTGGAGGGCCGACAGAAAGCTGTTGTCATGTGTGTCCTAGCAGCTATCTTGTTTTCCTGAAAAAAAAATATTGATACTTCAGGGCTGTATTTACCCTTATCCAGGAGTTTTCCCCTTACATAAATTCAAAAGAGCAGCAGCATTTTCACAAAGGAGTGAATGGTCAGGAGCCAAGCCAGGATGTAATAGTGCTGCCCAGGACAGGCTTCCGAGCCCTCTGGAGCCACAGGATTCCTTCTGCTTTGTTACTCCCCTGCAAGGGCAGGTGCTGGGCCTGATAACACAGAGTGTAATGGCAGGGGAGAAGGATCCCTGCTGACAACTGCTCTCTCAAAGCCTACAAGTGGTTACCACATCAGGGGAATTATAGATCAGTCATTTTATGTTGGAGGCATCAGAAAGATGCAGAAACAGAAGAAATGTCCCTGGAATAATAAAACACAATATCAATCCAGACCAATTTTCTGTCCGAAGAGGAGAAAACTTGGAAATGTAGTATAAACCTATGGTTCCCATGATCTTCTTAATCATCTAATTTACATTATAAGAGTGTGCTGAAGCAACACTAACAGCATAAATTTGTGAACTGCTTTTTGAGCACAGTTTTCCAATGGCACCAATTATTTATTAGCATCTGGTAAGGGTCCATCCTGGATAGCCTAGTATTTGATATATGCATTAAAAAATTAAATAACCAAATAAAAACCGTTTATGGATGATCTCAAACTACAGAGGATTGGCAAGTGATAATACAGTCTTAACACATTTGTGGAATTGGTGCAAATCATAAAATGAAACTCAGGCAAAAGAAATGAGAAGTACTGCAAGTAAGAGAGGAAAGTCAGGTGCAGAAATATAAATTGGGAACAGATGGTGAAAAGCAGTACCAGAGAGAATGGTCTGGAGCTGGGGCATTAGCAGGAAGTGTGGATGTGAGATATTGGACATAATTGTGCTTACCTAGCCATAGCAAAGCTCTTTCTGAAGCACCAGGCTTTGGCAGCAGGAGGGAGGTGTGGGATCCTCACTGCTCCACAAATAGTTTGGCTGCCTGAAGAGGATGCTGGCTGCACAGGATGTGCCTGGTCTTGTAGGATATAGTCATGGCAGCGAGGGGAATAAACTTGCTGTTAGATGTGGGCATAGGCTTTGGAGTAAGATGCAGTGCAAGCTGGAAGCAGTTAGTAAGACAGATCTACAGAGATGCTGTAAAGTTTGTTTTGGCTGAAGGTGATATCCCATGAGCACAGTTATCAAAGGTTCCCGCTCCAGTCAGTGCAGGAACAAGCACCTCCTGCAGATAAGTCAGGTAATAGCTGGGCTAAATTGACCCTTTCCATGGGCAATAGCAGACATCAGACAAGACAGCCCTTTCTAGTATGGAACTGGTTTTGTATCACATTTACAGTTCCCTTGATCCCCACTGGCTGCAGGCTGTGCAGTTAAATAGTTGTCAGGGCTTTTATGCCCAGTCCTGAGACTTTTACACACAGTTCTGCCAGTTGTGAATTGGGGAGCATGGATGTGTGGTCAAATTGTAACAGTTAGTTTATAAATTAGTGTTTTTAAAAAGTTACAGATGGAGCTGATGGGAGTCTATCAGCCCACCAGCAACAGGGTGAGGCTTTAAAGCCCAGGCTGTCCAGGTGTAAATCATAAAAGAGAAATCATCCAGGGATTCTTACTGAATACATGTGAACCGTGACACCTACTGAGCCGATTGGCAAGGGCTATGGTCTTTTATTTTAGCTACATCCTTATTATTCTCCCATTAGTATTTCAATGTATTTCTAGTGCTGAAATCTCACCTACAAATTCATGGGTCATCTTGGGTTGTATGTCGTGTGTTATATTGGCTTTATATGAGCAATAAAACAATAAAGCAACGTATGTCATCAATTTAGTGATTCAGGCACTGAGGGAGAAAACGAGAAAAAATATCCACATATAACCGAGAATATTTGTATTTACTGGAATACTTTTTTAAACAAATAAAGTACATCACAGTGTCCTCATAGCAACCTTAAGTTATATAAATTGACTGCTAATGCCTCTGCTCTTTTTCTGAAGGTGTTAGCTATCGTGATGGATGTGTTCACAGACACTGAGATTCTTTGTGACCTCCTGGAGGCAGCTAACAAGCGCATGGTCTTTGTTTACCTGCTGCTCGATCATGGCAGTATCAATCTTTTCTTGGAGATGTGCGACAAGTTGCAGATTTCCGAGGATCTCTTCAAGGTACTGTGGCTCTGTGAAGCTCTTAGGCTGAGATTTGTGTGCCTAACTGCAGGCACTCTGAGCTAGAAGCATGGTTATGCTAGGGTCAGTACACCTTCTAATTAAAAGGGAGCAAGAGATTTCCTGGGGTAGCGTTAGTGCACCCAATTCCTCTTTGAAGATGCCTACGTTTTCCCATGTATATTATAGGAAGGTAAAGCACTTCCATTAGGTCCCCAGATGAAACTAATCTTGGCCGTGAAGTCTTAAAACAGGGCTTAAATTTACTAGTAGATTTATCTACCATAAGCATTAGAGCTGCTTCTGTTTAATAGCTCTGCAGCAGCTGTGATCTGGCAGGCATGGGGAGAAGGTGCACAAAACTCTTTTGCGTGGCCATAGCTGCATTGCTCTGGGTGGGTTCTGATAAAATGTGTTAAAGCTCTCTTCTAAAGGTAACACCTCAAATTTAGCCGGCTGTTAGTTTAATCTGCTTTCATCTCTGTCAGAGGGAACTGGCTTTAAAAGAATCCCTTCTAGGGATTATTTCAGTTGTTGCTTGAGATGCTCTAGAGCACCTATGGCATCTCCCTGGGGATGGGTGATACTGCAGAGGCCACAGACCTCTGGAACGGCAGCTGTGAGCATACAGGAGACCTGAGGGTATCTTGCATGCACCAGACACCTATTTTTCAACAGCTGAATTCCATCCCAAACATATAAAGAAGCTGAAATTAATAATGCATGTTCATAACTGTTTGCCTGTCTGTAAACTGTCACTCCTAAGGAAGAACAAGCCCGTGCTATTTATTGGAAGTCTGCTGCTACAGCACATAGGCTTCCGCAATGTGCGAGTCAAATCTTTGGTGCCACTCATTTACTAAGGCCTTGATTCTGCAAAGCGTGGGTGTGGACAGCAGAGTCAGGGCCTGAAAGGCACTTGCTCAGGTACAAGGACAGTGCAGAGCACCCCATGGGCCAAACTGACCTGCATCTCCCCTCACGCACGTACCTGCATCTGATCCCGAAGGACAGCATTTGTCTGGGCCGCTCCAGAAGAGCAGCACGTGTGTCCTTGCAGGCCCAGGTGGACTGGAGGAGCAGAGGTTTTGCCCTGCTGTACTGAGCCACAGCCAGTGTAAATCAAGGGAGAACAGCTACAGCAAATTGTGCCTGGATTGTCAGTGGAGGCAACAGGCTGCTCCCAGCTATGGACACATCCTGTGCTCCTTCTGGCTGGGAAAAGCTCAGTTACTGTCACACAGCACAGCTCCATCTGCACGAGCTTCCATACAGGCTTGTATCCCCTGTGAAACAAGTGACCCCATGGCAAGTGAGAGACCTTGGCTAGGTTTCCTCTGGACACAGACCTTCAAATACTGCATCAGAGAGTCCACGAAGAAACTCGATATTGGGGCAGTGAAAAGCTAAAAGCAGTGGGGAGAAAGGGCCCTCCCTGTGTGATTTTTAATTAAAAAGAAATGTAATACACTTAATTTTCTTTTTATTTACAGAATATTTCAGTCCGCAGTGTTACTGGAGAGGTTTACTGTGCCAAATCAGGCAGGAAATTTTCAGGACAAATACAAGAAAAATTTCTTATCTCTGACTGGAGATACGTGCTCTCTGGATCTTACAGGTGAGATAAGCCATTGCAGGTCATGTCTAGGTACTCTTTTATGATTTTTAATACTTCTTCCCGAAAAAGTGCCATGGAAATTTTTGTACAGGTAAGAAGTTTTGGTTTAACAAAAAACAGCTCATGTTTTCAAATATGTGCCATTTTTCAAAAATCTACTTAACTTGCTTTAAGGCTGCTCTTAGTTCTTTATGGAGCACGGGTTTTAATTTAAATGTTCAGAAACTAATGTAAACAACTTTGCCAGTGCAGCCCTGGGGCAAAACTAGAAATGTGTACAGCTTAATATTATGCTTTCCTCATTGTTTTGGTTCTCAGGTGTTGTGATCATGAGACATGATACATTTCTGTCTCCCTCGGGATCCCTTAATGCAGCACATGTCACTCAGCTTATCTGAGGATTTGTTCTTCATATGACAAATTTAGTGATTAAAGGTAAAACAGACATACTTCGGAGGCTTACTGGTTTTCCTTGTGTCCCATTAATAGGTAGACAGTATATATCTACATAACTGCTGTACCTTCATTTTTTCCCTTTTTAAAAATTTTTGTTTGTTTATTTGTTTTATTTGTGCTGCTATAATTATTTCAGGTAGTGGATATAGCATCTGAACAATGGCATTTTTTATTAAGATCCTAGATCCTCTGATCAGGGCATTTCAAGAAACTCTGAGCTTGCATCAAATAAATGAACTTTCTAAGCATCATGGCTACATATATAAGTTTCACAAACAACCAAGTGTATCCTAGAAATCCAGGTACAAAAATACAAGAGGTGATTATTGAAATTAAAGGATGAGATTGTTTTTCTTAGTCCCAGTTTACGATTTGGAAGCTTAAATGCCTCTGATCTGATAAAACAGTGCCACCAGGAAGATTACAGAACTATAGTAACAAAGGAAAAAGTGAATATGTGGGGATGGGCTGCAGGAGCTCAGATGTACACAAAGATAGGCATCCACTTTTCATTCCATTTCTAAATGAACCATCAGACAAAAATGAGTGGACACTCAGGGCTGGCATTTTTTTTAATTGACTATTATTTTGTTTTCTTGTTAGTTTGGGTGTTCTTTAATCCTCCACCAAAGATGTGTTGAAATGCAACAGCAGATTTGTATAGAGTAGAAGTGAAGAATGTGTGGGAGAAGGACAGAACAAGATCTATTTTCTTTGACCAGGAAGTTTCCTTCTGGCTTCTCTTTCAATACTAAAAAACCTAAAAACACTTGAAGTCCTGTGCAGTCACTTCTGTCTTTCTCTACTGCTGTTGACAATCTTCTAATCTCAACTACCTTGTCAAACTCCGTAATTCCATATCCAAACAGATATCCATATCCAAAGCAAACAGAGAGGGTGGTGAGGAACCAATCCATTTAAAACCATGAAAAACTATTTTACTTCAGCACACTCAGCACCAGTTTACAATTCACATGGGTTATAGCTGGCTATCAGTATGTAACATTTCTTGCTAGCTCTCACTTACTTAATCTGAAAGATTTTTGTTATGCCTAAATCTTATCCACCAACCTCTTCAAGTATAAACAAGCATGAGGTTGAGTGAAACAGACCCAAACTCTTCTGCAATGCATTTGCTGGAAATCACACTGGAGCAGATCTTAAAACTGATACGAAGATTTTAAAATACAACACCAAATTTCACCTAAGTGCTGAGCTCTGCATGATGTTGTAATAGTGGTGGGGGGAGCAGGCTGAGAAAATAAAATAGCCCTTCAGGACATACTGTTCTAAAAGGGACCCTGGCTCTCTGTTTCAGAAAGTTTTTCAGCACAGAATATATTTACCTAATGGATAACAAAGACTGAAGTTGACAATTATATAGAGGCAAAGGAACCACCCCTGAGTCTGTAACATCTCCAGCTCTGGAGTGTTCTTTAAAAGAACATTAAAAAATCACCACTTGGGTCAGTGTGGATAATGTGGTCCTGCTGCATGGGGCAGAGTGGAGCTGAGAAGCTTCTGAAGGCTGTTCACACACGTTAGCACAAGTGCATGAGTGGTTTAAGTTATAGTTTTACTCTCAATTTTTATTGCCAGTGTCTGTGCTGAGGGGTTAGGACGCAGTATTTCTTTTTGCTGTTTCTGTGTCACTCTACCTCATCCTATGATAACTGTTATTCCAGTTAGGTTTTTTTTAAATGAATTTGAAATTAGATAGTGCATGAACCCAGCATTCCTAAGGAAGGCAAAATGGAAACAGTAGAAAGCACAGACCTTGATCCCCAGGGGCAGCTGAGTATCTCTGTGGCTGCCACTCTGAAAGCCACAGGCCTCTTCAGAGTCAGTATCTAACAAATAACACGGACATGCTTTGCCAGGAGCACCAGTTCAGGTGGGGCAGGTTTCTCCCACACAGGTTATCCACCAGCAGGCAACACTAACATGTAGGTTAACCCAAACCTAAGCCCAGCTGAAAACCACAGTCTTTCCTTCTGTTTCAGATTCCATGTGTGTTGTGCTGCACAAACACAGGGATGAGAACATCCCTAGTGAACTGCAGCTCCAGCAATGCAGAGAGGATGCTCATTATAAAACAAGTCCAGTGCTGAACAGGAGAGGTGGGATTTGATTGAGACAATCATAAATGAGAGGCTCCATAACAGGACATAGGACAAAGCCCTGGAAAGATGGCTGAGAAGTATCTATCAGTGACTGAATTTGTGATACAGCATTTGCCCCAAGTCAGGCATCACTTCTTTGTGCTTTCTCTTCTTTTGATGGGCCTCACTCAAAAAAGCCTGGGGAAAATACAGTCCCTCTGGGCAGGTGGTGACAATAACAGACTTCTCTGAGCCTGTCCCAGAAGAGCACTCAGAATTGTAAACTAAGGAGCAAAGTAGGGCCTAAAACCTAAACGATGCATTTTCTCTTAGAATTAAGCCAATGAAAACCTGTTAAGTCTTCTATGCCAAATTCTGTTTTGTTCTCCAGCAAAGTGCACAGAATGTAAATTTCTGTGACTCACTACAGACAAGTCCGCAAGCATTTGTTTAAAATCACAAAGATCTTACTTTGTAACTTAGAGCTGACCCATTTGCCATCAGTTCTTGGAGAATCTCTCTATTAATTTGAACTAACTTTCTCTGTTTACAAGGGTTACAGGTAAGATCAGTGATCCATAAACTAGTATCTGTCCGTCAGGTACTTCAGGAAGTTACACGTGGGAGTAAATTATCAAAATTCGGCAAAATACGTTTTTTCCCTCTGGTTTTGTTAGGCTTTTAAAAGCCTTTTGCAAGTGTCATTGATTTTTATTTCTGTCTAAATTTTCTTTTATAAACTAGGTGTATCTCTAGCACGTCAAGTATAAACATGCCACTTTAGACCTCAGCCCCTTCACGATTTTGTAACCTTCAGTGTAGGTATCCCAGAATAACTGTGTGCATTTTTGTATTTATTCTTGACCTGTTGTCTCTTTTAACAGTTAGATGAAGGACATGCAAGGGTTTAGAGAGCGCTGCTTAGTGAATAAAGGCAATGTTGAGCTGGCACAGCAGACGTTACACACCCAGCAGGAAGTTAGCTTGCTGTGCTCTTTGCCTTGGCTCCCAAGGTTTTGTCTATATTTAGAATGATTTGAACACAGTGGATGAGAAGTACCTGTATTCTGGTACCTTACTGTGTGTTTTCATGTCCAATCATAAAATGTGCAGTATCTCTTGTATGGGTGCCCAGTGGCATTGAACTACTGATTTCTTCACTCTTCCCCTTGCTCCTGAAGCAACAGTATAAAACCCCTGTATACCTCAAATCCAACCCTCTCTGGGAGTGCTCTGGACAAGCAGATGTAAATTGTCTGTCTTACTGCCTCGGTATCAGCTCAGGCTGTCAGTCCCACTGAGCTTCACAGGAGTTTTATCAAAACATGACAAGAAAAGATTTTAGGTGCACACACCTACAGCCTAATCTGGCTCGCAGCAGTCCTTGTGCAAATCCAGCGTAGCTAATAAAGTCACGCCGGAATAACCATGGCAGAGTTTTGCCAACATAGGACAACCTCAGGTTCAAATCCACTGCTGCTCTGTATCCTCTGCTGCACAGCTCAAGCCCTGGTCAGCTCAGGGAGTAATTCCATTTCATTCTCTCAACTATGCTCATTTTATTGGTGCTGCTGCTGCTCAGACACGGCAGCCTGCACAACACAATCAAGCTGGCTTGTGGTTTTGTAAAAGCACAAATTTATGTTTGCTGAGTGGATTAGGGAAGCACATAAAAGAAAATAATTTAAAAGCTGTGGGTTATCCTAAGGTGTGTCTCTGGACTACCAGAATTAAAACTATTGTGGTGTTTCTCCCTTACTTTATAGCAAAGTATTACACTTATTTTTGGAAATGCTGTAGGAAATACTTATAATTTAATTTTCTCTGAAGTGAAGAAAACAAGCATTTGTCAGGTGTGGTGGCTGTTTTGTGGTGTGGGATGTGACAGGAAGGTTGGGGTTTTATGTGTTTCTCTTGACCAATGCAGAAAGATTATGGAAAAATGAAAACAAAGGATGGTTCTTTTTTCCTAGTCTCTTTGAGGTCACTTGGAGTGGCTGAGAGTTACCAAGTGGCATGGCACGCTGCAGGGTACAAGGCACAATTTATGTGCGTGCAGGTAAGACATGGCAAGACCTGAATTTAAGCACTGTGCATGGAAGAGAGGTCCCCAAAAGAGGGGTCTAAACTCCTTTCCATGGAACAGACACCCAAACCTTGGGTATTGTATCTGACACTTATCCCTGCAGTGGATCTGGATCACCCCTCCCGTTAGGGGGTTGTATAACTTTACAAGGTTTCTTGAAGGTTTTAGAGGCAGCTGCAATAACAAAGATTGATCCAAGTCAAAGAGCACTGATGTGAACTGACCTGAAATTCAACTGTGCCACCATCTTCATCCTGTGTTTAGGCAAGAAGCTTCAGCAGTAAAACATATTTGCCTTTCGTATCACCCCTGCGAGGGATCTGCAGTTCCTGACGGCCGGCGTTAACTCTAACCCTTACCTTGTCTCTCCCTCCAGCTTCACGTGGTTGTGCGGCCAGGTTCACCGCAACCTCCTCTCCAAGTTCACGGGCCAGGTCGTGGAGCTGTTTGACGAGGAGTTCCGACACCTGTACGCGCTGTCCAAGCCCGTGCGGGGCCCCAAGTCCCCGCCGCGCAGCCTCCCCTTCCTGTTCAGCAGGAGCTGGGCCCCCCCGCGCAGCCTCCCCTTCAGCGACGAGGAAAGCGCCAACACCCTCTCCGACCGCTTCAGCAGCCTCTCGGCTGGCAGCACCCACCAGAGCAAGCAGACCCCAAGAAATCTCATATTCAACAGCAACTTCACCCCCCAGTCACCTCTCCACCGAGTCAACTCCTTCCACAGCTATGTCTCATTCACTCCTCCGCCTCCACAGAAGGCCATCCAGCCTAGCTACTATCAGCCACACTACATGGCCGAAAACTCCGCAGTTCCCTATAACAACATGAACATTTACAGACCTATACGGCTCAGGCAAGAGGAACCCAACAGGACAGGGTTAAGTTCATCCTGGAGATGCCTCCACAAAGCTAACCTGTTTGCATAATAACCACCTTGTTTGGAAATGCAAGTAAATGTAGTGAGGACCTGTTTAGCAATTGCTTGTGTACTGATGAATATAGAAATTCTGTATAATACAAATGAGGATGATTTCAGGCCTCTTGTTTTGTTGCCTATGGATGCTTCATTTCCCTGATTAAAAAGCCAAGGCTGCTAATGTGTGAACCTCAGGTGCAGCAGGATCCCAGGAAGAACACATCTGAATAATGCTGCTCACAATGCAACTGCTGCTGCCTGTCACCTGCCCCTGGCGGCGTATTTGTGTACCAGAAGGACGGTAACTGTTTTTCTTATGTCCAGGCAACTGAAGGGGGGAAAGGCACAGTTTATTACTATGCATTTTATGCAATTGAATAAGAAGACTGAAGGCTGCTGTTTCTGTGCCAAACAAAGACGATGCTGGCAGCAGCATGCTACCTTTGTTCTGTCATCAAACCTTAATCTTGGTTTAGGGGGACTCCCTTTGGGCTGGCAGGGAAGCACAGGTCCTGCCACAGCACTGTTTCAGAGCTCTCTTTGCTTGAGCTGTACAGCAAGGACGGCTGTTCCCAAGGATTATTAGGAAGGGTAGCCTTAACATGGACTGAGACCAACAATTCCAGTTACGGAAGACACCTTACATTCACCGTACGTTCACTTCCACCCATCAGCAACACAGGTGTGTCCCAGCACACTTGGTTACAAACCCCCAATCCTCCCAGCTCAAGGCAACTTTCCTTATTGCAGAGCAGCTGTGAAGGTTCAGACTGGAAAATGAAGCTGAGTTAAAGAAGCAAAGTCCTGCTAGTAACACACCAGGACTGAGTTCCAGTTCATTTAATTGCACATGGATCTTTGCAGTCCTCTCTGTGGTCATCTGATTGAACATGAAGTTAGAGACACTGCCGAGTTCTTCACAGCCTCTAATTTCTAAAGATAAACTGGGTGTCTGTAGTGCCCATGGACTACAGTTACAAAGGGAGTTACAGAGGTTCAGCAGCTTGAACCAAACCAGAAAAACTTTCTGCCAAATAATCCATGAAAACTAAGGAAGCTTCTGTAAGCAAAAGTAAGAAAATTCATGAAACAAAGGATTTCCATCCAAAGTTGCCAAGATGCCTAACAGCTGTTCATTTATCAGTAGATTTTTTTTTCACACCCACTTTGTATCATCTTTCATCTGCCTCCAACAGAAAACAGAACCCTAAACACACTTGCACTTCTGGCCTGTTCTCCCTGACTTCTCATCTGCTCAAAAAGGAATACAATTTAATTAGGGAGACTGTGGATGATGAAAATTGTAGGCAGGTGAAGAAGGTTTCTCATCCTTGGAAGAGTAGTCATTTTGGAAGCATACCTGTAAAGTTTTAAAGAACATTATGAAAGGTACAGGTTGCACACATCCTGCTCTAGCTTCATTATGGTTGTTTTAACCGGTAATACCAAATTCTGGAGTCCATAATAATAATCAACTATTGCATATAATTGTAAATTCTGTACATAGCAACATTTTTTGGATTCCTTGGGGAGAAGGGAAATTTGATTTTCATTCCTATGATAATTCTACTTAATTACCTGAATATAGCAACCATTCAAATAAAATACTTTTTTCTTCATATTCTCTTGCCTTGTGCACCTTACTCTCTTCTCTTTCAAAAGGTGAATGAGTCCCATGCAGTCAAAGCCCAGATGAAGAAGAAACATACTTTGTTTCTTCTGAAATCAACAGGAACAGAATTAAGGTCCTAACAGAGTAATTGAGATTTTCCTTCTAAATGTGGTTTAGTTCACTGATCCTGTAGTGGCCCAGCTGGGGTGGTACAGAGGGGGGAGGTGGGAAGAAGTTTGTAGACCTTCATTTCCTCAGGCCATGCATGAAGGAGCTCTTTTCATCTCTGTGGGGCAAGACAGCTTGCCTACAAAAGTTTTGGAGAACACAGCTCATGCAAAGTAGGTAAGGCTCAAGCTAATAATCGGAAGGACCACTGTGACTTAAGATTTAATTTCAGCTGGATGAGGAGAACAGCTTGTGTTGGTTCAGACAACATCTGAACTTGAACATCCAGTGAATGAAATTGCAGTTTTGATGGAAAACAGATTACAATTTCAGCAATGAGTTATGCTAAAAATCCTAACAGGTCCCCACAAGCACGATCACTGAGTGATAAAGGGCAACACATCTATAGACAGCTGCAGAAACTGTCAGGAAGGCCATGGCAGGTGCTGACCTGCCCTGTCCATCTGCAGCAAGGGAAGGGCTCAGATAAACTCTGCTACCACACCATGCACCTTCCTCAAGTCAGAGGATGACAGCAAGCTGAGTGCTGCAGGTGAGTCACTTGAGGGAAGGGATGTTGTCCAGAAGGAACTGGACAGGCTGGAGGCACACATGAACCCCATGAAGTTCATTAAGGCCAAGTGCAAGGTCCTGCACTTGGGTTGGGGAAATCCACAGTACCTGTGCAGAGTAGGGGATGAATAGACTGAGGGCAGCCCAGAGGAGAACTTGGGAATACTGGTGTATGGTTTATTGGACACGAGCTGTCGCTGTGCATGCACAGCCTAGAAGGCCAAACATGCCCTGGGCTGCATCCAAAGCCCTGTGGGCAGCAGGGCGAGGGAGGAGAATCTGCCCCTCTGCTCTGGTGAGACCCCACCTGCAGTGCTGCACCCAGCTCTGAGCACACACCCTGCAAAGGTCATTAATTACCCTCCATAGTGACTCAGCATCTCATCTGGGCTTTGCTGAGGCCTGTTGCATTCCCCTGCTGCCCTCCGACTTTGAAGGAAGATGATTTAGGTGGGGCTCAAAAGCTTAAATAAATGTAACCTATACCAACCTCCAGATTATCTATAGAAGTGAATTTCTAATTGAAAGTGATTTTTTGGGGATGTTTAGACTTTTTTAGAATGGGAGGACCTGTGGAGGGGAGCAGGGGCCACCAGCGGGTCCCAGCAAAGCCCAGGTGAGGCCTCAGAGCACTTTGGAGGGCAATAAAGTCCCCATGTGGGCCCCTGCAGAGTCCAGGAAAAGTCCTGGGGCTTTCTGGAGGGCAATTCTGCCAAGTCAGAGCACCATTGGTGGTGGAAGCGATGGGGACACTCCTGTCAGGGCTGGTTCTGTGCACGTCCTCACCATGAGGAGCAGAAAGCAGGCAAGTGCCACTGCCCAAGGGACTGTCACGTGTCAGGAAAGGATGTTTGCAGGGCACTGTGAACCCATGGCTGCCCCTGCATTCACACTCTGGAACCAAGCTGGATGAATAGGCTGGGCTTGGCCAGGGTTTTCCAGAGTGTGCCCATGTCCCTTCCCCAGCCTGAACTAGCCCTGCAGGTCTTTCAGCTGGTGTCCTGTGAGCAAGTGCTGCCCATTAAGGTGGTTCAGAATGTGCATCCTGCTGCCCGGTCATACAACTCCCACTGGATCCCACCGGCAATTGCTGCTCACACTGGAGGCACCTGGAGGAGCCTGTGCTCAAGGACATTCCCTGTGCTTGCTGGCTGTGCACCTGGGAGCATGTCACTGATTGTTTCTTCCACAGGCTGATTCCACTCACCTGGGGCTTCACCTGACTTCCATGACTTCAAATATCACGGAGAGTGGCTGGCCAACTACACCAGCCAATTCCCTCAGGACTCTGGGACACATCTCACCGGGTCCCACAGACTTAGGTATGTTCAGGTTCCTCAGGTGCTCTTGACTCTGATCTTCTCTTACAGTGGGAGGGACCATGCTTCCCCTGTCCCTGCCTTGAGAGCCATCCGCTCAAGAGGTGTGGGAGGAGAGGCAGTGAAAACTGAGGCAGAAAATTCATTGAGTCTCTCAGCCTTCTCCTTGTCCGCTGTTACAGTTTGCCAGTTCTTCCACAGGCTGCTGCTTTTTTTTTTCCTTTTCTTTGTGAGACAGACATTCTCCGGTCTTACCCTGTTATTCCTCTGAGAAAACAAAGACCATCCAGGTGTTCCTCCTTCCTCAACCACTGCACACCACACTCCTTCTCCTTTTCCAGGACCCTAACTAGGCCTACCAGCTGGAACCTCCATCCCCAGGGAACTGATGGAGCAATAGAATTTGGAAATGATTTCCAGCTTGCCCTGTGATGGACTAGAAGGTGATGGGGAGTAGTGAGCAGGGATTTGCTGTACGAGGCAATTCTGCCTTACACTGTATCACGTATGAGGAGCAAAGGTCAGCTGACTCATATCAAAAGAACCTCCCCAGGGCCAGTTCTCGGAGGCTCTCCCCTCCAGAGTTCCAGCCACTCATCCTGACACAGAATTACATCCAACTTTATGGGAGTCCTGAAGTACTGTCAATTTTCTTCTGGTTTCCCAGAAGCTCTGTCACCAGTGAACCCCATTTTACCTTCCCTATTAAGCCCCTCAATGACTGATGCTGTCCCCAGTTTTAATACCTTCCCAGGGAGTGTGGATCTTGCAAGGACAATCAGGTGAACTCACCCACTACTGGCTGTGTCATATGCCATCACCACACTCACCAGATGGGGAGCCCACAGAGTCCCACCTGGGTTCACAAATTCCTATCAAAATGGATTTACTTGCATTTTTCATCTAGCTTGTGTATGTGTACCAGAAAGAAGGCAGAAGTTGGCATTACCTCAAACGCCTTTGCTACTGCCAGCAATGAGGATGCCTCCAGGCTGGGAGCACAAGCAGGACCCCATGTTACAACCCTTGATTCCTCTTTTTTACAATGTCTGCCTGCTGATGGAAAATAGAGAATAAATAAATTTTTGTTGTCTTTTGTTTCCTTGTGCAGTCTTTGCTTTTTCTCTATTAAACTGCCTTTATTGTGAACCATAGTTCTCTTATTTTTCCATCTTATTTTCTCCTTCCCTGTGGTGCTAGCGGAGGACAGGCTGATAGAGCATCAGTGGGCACCTGGCAGCAGGCCAAGGTCAACCCCCCACCCAGCGACAGGGTGACTGGTAAAGGCTTTAAATTGGAAGAGGGTAGATTTAGACTGGACACAAAGAAGAAATCTTTCATGATTAGGGTGGTGAGGCAGTGGAACAGGTTGCCCAGAGAAGCTGTGGATGCCCCATCATTGTCAGTGTTCAAGGTCAGGCTGGATGGGGCTTTGAGCAACCTGGTCTAGTGGAAGGTTCCCTGCCAACCCCCAGGCAGGAAAGTTAGAACTGGATGACCTTTGAAGTTCCCTTCCAACCCAAACCATTCGATGATTCTGTGATGAAAACTCTGTTAACATAACTAATTACAGTGCTAACACATTCCCTCACCTCAAAGCCAGCAGCATTCAAACACTCAATAGCAGGACACATAATTAAGATTGTGTTTGTAGACAGAGCAAGTTTCAGGAGCATCAGAACCAGGGGCAGAGGGTCCTTCCCAAAGCACCTGTACCACAAGCGTTAAAATAAAAAATCAAACCTCAGCAACTGTTAGTGGATTCTCACTTGCAATGTGCAATACTGAAATTTGCTGTTTAACTCGGAATGGAGTACTGATGTGTGTACTAATACCAACAGTAATATAATAAAAGCCAAATAATGAGGAAATCTATTACAGGCAGATGTAAAATTATGCAAAACGTAGAAGCAACAATGAGGCATTCAATGCAAAATGGAAATGCAAAGCCCCTCTTGAGACATGATCAGAAACAGAAAACTGGAGTTAGAAGAGGCACAAAAAAGGGAGAGGCAGGCCAAAAAAGGAGGAACTGAAGTAGCTGAGATGAGAGATAGCCAGGCAAAAGTGGGACAAAAGAACATTTTATAGCCCCAGTGCAATAAACACTGGTTATTTGGAACAGTAACTATGTGACACATTCAGAACAACATTCATCTTGTTTTCTTTGCAGTAGTTAAAACCAACATTTTTGCTTTATTGTTACATTTTAGAAAATACTGCCTGTTCTTAAGAACTACCACTTGTCTTTTACTCCTGGAGCCAGTGGGGAGTTGACCTTTGCGTTCCCAGCCCAAGAGACAATGTCAAGTCAAACAATCTGCACAGACACCGAAAAGCTTCCAAATCACCCTGGCTAGCTGCTGTGTATTTTGGACATCTCAGTCGCAAAATGACAACATTTGGCAAGTATTTAATTTGCTGCTAAAACTGTTCCAATGCTATTTGTGGAGCCAAATAATTTGGTGAGTTTCCATTGAATGTCTATACAGACCTGGTCCCACAAAAGCTGTGTTCTGATGTCCTGACAGCTGAGGCAAAACAAATTACAGCCTTTTTATGTGGCTACTCATGACCTTAAGTTTAAGAAGAAAGTGGGAGATGTCCATGTTTCATTTTTTTGCTGACATATTTAGCATTAAGCTTTCCACATTTGCTGTCTTTGCAGTAAGATTCTCCTGCTGATGCCAACATTGTAATTAATTTACAACACATTGTGGACAGTCTCTTCTGAGAAATTACAACACCTCTTAGTCTTAAAAGCATTGCCAGCCCTTCAAGCGAGCTTCATTGCCACCTGACTACCGCGCTGCACAAACACAAAAGTTTCCACCTAGCAAAGCACACATGACTAAACAAAATCTTCTGTGGTACATTATGGGTGCACTAATGCTCACCCAAGGATACTCACCAAGTCATCACCTTTTGTAACAAGCTGACCAGGATGTGGTTTAATCACATTAACTCACCAAACTATCAAAAGTAATTTGACATGGCTGACGGCAATATTCCATTTTTCCGGAGAAGTTTCAGTCAACTTAGCAGAGGGCTAAACCACACCAAGGGTTCAATCTCTTCATCAGTTACACAGACGAAGGGATCGAGTGCACCCTCAGCAAGTTTGCAGATGACACCAAGCTGAGTGGTGCAGTTGACACACCTGGAGGATGGGATGTCATCCAGAGGGACCTGGCCAAGCTCAAGAAGAATTTCATGAGGTTTAACAAGACCAAGTGCAAGGTGCTGCACCTGGGTCGGGGCAACCCCCAGGATCAAGCCAGGCTGGGGGATGAACAGATCGAGAGCAGCCCAGCCGAGGCTTGGGGGTGCTGCTGGATGAGAGGCTGGACATGACCCAGCAATGGGCACTTGCAGCCCCGAAAGACAAACATACCCTGGGCTGTATCCAAAGCCCTGTGGGCAGCAGGGCAAGGGAGGGGATTCTGCCTCTCTGCTCTGCTGTGGTGAGACCCCACCTGCAGCGCTGGACCCAGCTCTGGGGTCACAGCGCAGGCCCTGTTGAAGTGAGTCCAGAGAAGGACACAAAGATGTTCAGAGGGATGGAGCACCTCTCCTGTGAGGAAAGGCTGAGGGAGGTGGTGCTCTGCAGCCTGGAGAAGGCTCTGGGGAGATCTTACTGGGGCCTTCCAGTACATAAAAGAGGATACAAGAGAGCTGGAGAGGGACTTTTTACAAGGGCCTGTAGTCACAGGGGAAGGGGGAATGGATTCAAACTTAAAGAGGGCAGATTTAGATACTAGAAAGAAATTCTTTGATTTGAGAATGGTGAGACACTAGAACAGGTTGCCCAGAGAGGTCTAGTGGAAGGTGCTCCTGCCTGTGGCAGTCAGGTTGGAATTAGATGATCTTTAATGTCCCTTCCAATCCAAACCATTCTATGATTCATGATAAGTTCCCTAATCAGTATCTTAAAGCTTTAAAATTCACCTAAAAGTAGCAGATACAATTCACACATGGTGAATCATCATTCAATTGTGAATTATTTAAGGCCTTAGCACTCTTTAGTACTCCAGAAAGAAAACACAGGAACACATGAAGAAAAGGGGCAGCAAAGTATGTCTAACAGACTCCTAGTTTTAAACTACATCCACTACAGAACACTTTTACAGAAAGCTACAAAAAAACTGTCTCACAGTTTAAGTTTAAAATCATGTATGTCTGAAATGAGATCTATTTCAAGTGAAAGAAACTACAGGAGGATCTTAGCCCTCTTCTAGACCCAAAGCACACAGCACCAGTGCTTCAGAAAGCAAAGCAAAGTGTTGTCACTATCAGCTGAAAGCACAACAGAAGGAGCTGCATGAGGCAGAAACAACACTGCCAGTTTTCACAGCAGAGATCTTCCTTGCAGGCTTTTACAAAGGATATGATCTGACTAAACACTCTTCAGTACATATAAACAACCTTGACAGTTTTTCTCCTCTCTCATCTAAGCATACTGAACACAAGACTATAGCTTGTTCGACACCTGCAACAAACACTTGGCTTCAAAAAGAGAAAATCTCCTAGTTTTAAGTTAAATATTTACTACTTAGATTTCCTTCCTAAAAGATATGGAATTATTGTTATTGACAGTTTCTCAGCATAAATATATTTGAGATTTCTAGCTATCCATCTCTGAACAGGAAATCACTATAATGTTTACCAAGAAATATTTTAAAAATTATTTAAGAAAATGGCTAATTCCATGGCTCTAAATGCAATAACATCAAATCTGCTACCAAGGAACTTTCAAACTGGACATCATAAAGGAATGATCCCACCAGCACTGCAGGCCTCAAAAAAATCACAGGCACTTCAAGCACAAATTGGTGAGGATTATGATGGAAAGCTACCTCTGAAAGCTGAATTGAAAGCTTGATTTTATACTGTGTTCCTTATAATTGTAAATACAAACAAACTTGTGAACAAAGAAGAGGATGCAAAGTTAAGACTTTAAACACAGAAATTTATATCTGTTCTTAAAAGAAATACAAGAAGAATTCTTAAAAAATGTAGTATGAACTTTATTGCATGTATCATGCCATAATCATTTGGAGATACAAGAATAAATACAATAAAACCTCTATGTTATTGAAGGTGGGAGATAAATATCTGAATAAAGTTGTCTGTCAAAGTGACATAAATCATCTTGGAGATTACCAAACCATTTGATTTCAAATTCTGTGACTGAAGCAGTTACCAGTGATGACAATGCTGAAGGGCCTATGCATTTTACCTCACCCTGAAACTCCTCTTTTAGTTTTTCTGGTATAAGATCCTGCCCCATGGCCTGCAAAAAGAATAAGAAGGAAGAAGGGAATCAAGAAAATAACCTGCAGAAAAAAACCCATCAAACATGGCATTAATAACAGATCTTTACAGGCAAAGCCCTTGTCACATGAACCACACACTGTCCTGGAGAAGTTTCCAAGCCATGATGAAGTTGCCTGCCTTGGCATTCTGCAGTCAGGGAGAGCTGAGACCAAAGCTCAGAGCTGCACAACCACTCCAGGTTCTGTCTGAACTTGCACAGGGGGGTTTCACTCTGAATAGCAGCAGAAGTCTCAACACCAGCTCTGCATTCAGTTCTCACCTTGCATAAGCATCAAGACTCTGAACGGCTCCGGGGGCATGTCCAAGCGAGGGAAACAAGGAGAGAAGTTTCTTTTCCCAGCCTTTCCCAACCCTGAAATAGTCTGTGTGCTACTGCCCTCTTATGGATGCCATCCCTCCGACTGCCTGCAGCCCGGCAGTGGCTTGGCTGTCACTAAGTTAAAGCTGTAATGCTGACAGCAGTTAGAATCTCTCTGGCTTCCTTTTGCTCCTTAAGATAAAAGCCAGAAGCTCCTTAAATAGTACTAAAATGTTTAATCTCTGTGAAGAGATTAAATGCAATATTGCTCTCGTCTGTTATTTTTTAAAAACTAGAACCCAGTATATTAAGCAGAACAAAGAAATGCAAAAGAAAGTCTCTGGATTTTTCTGGAGGTATTTAACACTTTTTACGCAAGTGTTTAGTATTGCTGTGGCCATCAAAGTAATCTTCACTTCCATTTCAAACTAGTGATTCACTTTGGGGCATCTATAATTCCTGAGATAAAATGTGCATCCCAGGAAATGCACAGCGATGATGCACCTGCAAATACAAGTCCAGTGAGAAATTTAACAACGCTGCACATTCCTGAAAGCAGAATCTCAGCAGATCAGAGATCCACCTGTGTGACGCAGGCCAGGGCTCTACAGGCACCTCTGTCAGTTCCAGATAACACACTGCCAGCAGCCTGCCCCAGCTAATTTCCCTCACTTCCTGGCACAGTTAATTAGCTCAGGGGAATGTCATGCTTAGAGGACAACCAGTCTACACAGAGAACTGAGACCCTGCACACAATGAAACATCCTCTTACTTTGGTCATCAACTGCAAGGAGTTTTCATCGAAACCAAGTCGAGCCACTTCGTCATCAATTTCTTTTTGACCTTTTCTGTTATTCTCTAGCACAAAGGATGACTGTTGTGACTGGGTAAGCTGAAGTAAAAGCCTGGAATGAGAAAGGCAGTTAAAAATTGGCACAGCTGGAAAAGGAGTAAGACCTAAAAACAATCAAAATGTTTAATACTTTAATTAAGATTTCTAATACTTTAAAACAGCTCTTCTTCCTGACTTTAGTCTACTGCAAAGAAGTCAATACATGTGTATGAATCTACTATGGGTAATGTACATCTGTGCTATAGAACTATTGAGAAGTATTCTCATAAAACAATATGCCAGTAGCTCTGGTTGCTCTGTGCAAACATTTTTGTCCCCATATATTCCTCACACCATTCAAAAGTGAGGCTCAGACCTGTGAGTCATCAGGTGTCCCACGTCCTTACTATGGCCTAACAAGACAGCAGCCCATTTTTGCTTATGGAACCTGAAAAGCTAGAAATGTGTGTGTTTGGACAAATATCAAACATCCACCCCACACAGGCCAACCCTGGAATATTTTCTTACAGCATTCACCAGTTTTATGTTCCAGGCAGTGCCCCAGAAGTCACAACCATGAACTGGTGAAGGTTACACACTCTGCTTACGACAGGGGTTGATGTCATCACCAACTGCTTGACCAGCAAGAACAGTGGCAGTTTCCAGAGTCCTCCTCACACGAGGACTGTAAAATAGGTTGGCAGAGGAAATATCCAGGTATCTGTACATTTGTCTCAAATCCACTGTCAGATAGATTAACAGTATTATGCTTATTTTACACTTCTAGGAACAGAGAGACATATTGCATTATCTCCTGGGAACTCACTGAAATTCACTGTGGGTGTTATTGCAGAGATAAGTTTAAGTTTTAGAGAACTTATTTGGGTCCAGAGGATGGCCACAAAGGTGATCAAAGGCCTGGGAAGCCTGCCATTTGGGAATAGACTGGGAGAACTGGGTTTGTCCAGACTTGAGAAGACTCAGGAGAGACCTCCTCACCATGTTCCTGTATTTAAAGGGTGGATACAAAGAAGATGAAGACTCCCTTTATACAAGGAACCACATGGAAAAGATGAAGGAAAATAGGTGTATGTTAATTCTGGGGAGATTCCAACTGGACACAAGAAGAAAGTATTTTACAATGAGATCAGTCATTGGAATAATCTCCTCAGAAAGTTGTGGATTCCCCAGTGTTGGACATTTTTAAGATTCAGCTAGACTGGGTGCTGGGCCATCTTGCCTAGATCATGTTTTTGCCAAGAAAGGATGACACTTGAGGTCCCTTCCAACCTGGAATTCCGTGATTCTACAATATTCAACCAAGGGCCCGTTAGAACTTAAAAGTGTTATTACTGAAAATGTGTTTAATTCAAGCTTTATGCAAAAAGAAGAACAACAAAATTTTTTATCCCATTTACTTAAGTCAAGTGAAGCTGGTGTTATAATAATGGTGTGCATTTTTAGGAAAAGACTCAAGATCTGAGATGAAAACTTTCATTTGAACACTATAAACATCAAAATTTACAAGTCTGAATTTCCCAGTCAAAAATTTAGTGAATTTACAGATGGTTTGTTGGTTCCAACTAAAAATGGAAAGTATTTTTAATTTATAAAGCATTTTTGTTTCAAAATTTGCATCAACATGGTATAAAAAAGAATTAAATAATAACAAAAATTAAAAAAAAAAAAACACTCCAATTTGTTTTCAAAACTGTGAAAGTCAATTATTCATGATGCATTAACAGAGAACCTCATTTCCTACAAAAAGCAATACTAACATCCCTTTTCCAGGTGCAACTTATCCGGCACATACGTTTATACATCTACATCCCACTTAAAATCCAGCAGACCTGAAAGTATTAGACAACCTGCAAAAGCTTTGGGCAGGGGAGAAGCTTATCCTGGACAAGTGTATCTGCAAATATAAACCACAGTAACACTCTGTGAAACTGTGCAGCCAAGCAAGGAAATGCCACCATTTATAACTGTCTCAGTTCTGAACCATACACACTGAAACAAGCTACACAAATTATTAATATAAATGTAACTTCAATATTCAGTATCAGTACTAAATCAATCAACCTTTTCTGAGTAGCAATGGAAGTCTACATCTCTTAGTCTGAGTACAGTTAAAAGCTACTATTTGGGGTTTTTCCATTTCTTAAATCTTGCCCCAGCAGGACAGTTATAAAGCATTCTCTGTAAACATTTCTGGGCATTCATAAGATGCCTTTAAAAACATTCAAGGACTGATACGTTATTGAGAGGCAAGAGGGGGAGAAAACCATCCAAGATTATTTTAACAAAACCAGTTCCTAATTATCTCTTTGAAAGATTATGTTTTGGGGATTTTTGCTGTATGCAAGAGTTTTAGGAAGAGGGGAAAGAAAAGGAAAGAGCATTTTAATGCAGCCCTGTCAATCAGTTGTCACGGAGTTCATTTTCCAGCTTTATCCATTATGCAGATTGGGGTATTATTATAAAATACATCTTCACTCAAGCATGAGGCTTCAAGCAAATAAGACAGGTGGCACTCACAGAAGGAAGACTGGCTATGCCTTCCCTTTGGGGCAGCACTTCTGCTGCTGCATCTTTAATACCAGACCAGGGAACAGCAATGGTCTAGCAGGAGCATTTGTTGAAGAACAGACCCTTTTGTATATAATTACTTGAAAAGATTCACATTATAAGCTCATTAAAAAACTCTTTACTTCTTAACTGTGCGTGACACTGGTTTACTCTCTCCACTCGGATTCAGACTCTTCACAGCCACCACACTAAGTAGATTTTGCTTTTTAGATCTGAAGCAATAGTAGGTTGCTTCTAAGTTATTGCTGCCAACTCTGAAACAAACATTTAAATTGAAAATGCAAACTGAAGACAACAACTGGGAAAAATGTGCTTTACATTGTTCTTGACTGAGAGAACTCAACATTATTCTAAGAATACATACAGTTACCTTGCTCTAATGAACGAGGCACATGCTTTTATCCCAACTTTCTTTGACATGTTCTGCTTCCAGGACTTGGAGTCTGTGCATTTCTCTTTGTCTGTCCTTTCCAGTTCTCCTGAAGTGCAGAGGAATTCTCTCACCACTTGGCTGCTGGGACAAGTCACTGCATTCTCCTCCTTTGTTTCTGCAGCAAGGCTGAACCAAGGGCCTTCTTTCTGGCTGTCTGATCTGTGAAGCTGCAAATTAATCTCTCTGCCAGATGATGTTTCGAAACTGCTATTACTTACACAAACCTCTTCAGACTGATTTAGATTTGCTTCTGGAATGACTAATGGAGACAAATTCTGTAAAAGGCTCATATAAGCTTCAGCAAGTAACTTCCAGAACCAGGGATTGAAAGGATGTAAGCAGATCAATTGCTGCAGACACATTATCTTTTTTTCTACATTTTCCAGACCCTGGTAAATGGAGAACTGCAGGTTGAGAACCGTCGTTAAGTGATCTGTGTTAGTAGCGCTGTTTCTCTAGAAACAAAAGATAATAGATTAAAATCAGGGGTAGAACAGAATCATCCTTCAGACTCTAAGAAAATGTCTCCCTAAATAATGACATACAAATATCACAAGGTAATTTCTAAACTGCACAAAATGGTGCTCTGAATTTAAAATGATACAATGGGATACAGATCTTGCACAGTTCAAGCTGACAGCATTGTCCCAGTCTGAGAGGCAAGAAGGCCCTAAATGTTGTCATTTGTTTATTTGCCTTCAGAGAGTTCTACAGCTGCCTTTCTTTGCAGTATAAATACCTTTTATATAATATAAAAACCAACAATAATATTCTAGCAGACTTCAGAGCCTCTGGACTTTTTCCTTTATGGGAAAAACTCAATTTGTGGCTAGATACTCTTCTTGGTGGCAGTTTGGCAGCAAGTATATGGAAATAAAAGGGAGTTTTGAACTGTCACTTGTATAGTGGAAAGATTTAAACACTCATTTATTCCCTTTCTTATAATTCCTATTACATTGCATTAATTCTGCCTGGCAGAGCATGATATTTAGTCCCTTCCAGGACTACCAGTTTCCCTGCACAGGGAGCTCATTGTGGTACAGGGTGTTCCAATTTCTAAAGAGTGATTATATCTGCAGTGACAGTTACCCTCTGTTTACCAAATACTCTGAGCACTGAAGATCCTGAAGGATTATACACATGAAAATCATTTTTCCAGAAAATGGTCAGTATAAAAGAACTACTGGCAATGTTTTCATGTTCAAAGCCTGAAAGAAAGACTGCATTATTTACCATTTTTTCTGCAATATCCAGAGCCTCCTTGTGCCTTCCTAGGCGAGATAAACACCGAGCCTGGCCCTCCTGCACATCCCGTCTCATTGCAATGTTGCTGGCAGGTAAGAGTAGCAGGCAGTCTGAGTATTCACACAGGGCTTTCTAGGAGCATCGACAGGAAAAAAAGCCAACAAAACAGGGAGAGATTTGCATTTAAAAGCAAACCTGACAGCACGTTTTCTTTACAACTAGAGTCACAATGAGAATTCAGAACCTGAAGTCTACATTTGCATATTTCCAGACTCAGCTACTACCTGTGCCAGCAAGAGACAAGGACCCAGTACTACACAGCCAAGTCTAGATGGTGATGAGCAGCCTCAGTTCTAACTCATGTTTAGGCCCCAGCAGGATTCACCACACATCTGCCCACCTCTCTCTCACCAGGCTTGATCCAGAAGGGATCATCTCCTGACCTGGGTAGTATGTGACACAAGGCATCTTTCCCCCCAGCTCACTGATCTGAGTGCTCATCCTAAATCTGTGGGACCTTGTTTCAAAACCATGACATTCTCCATGGGAAGGTTTGAACCTGCAAGTACCTCACCTCAAATAATCAGTAAGTCAGAGAATACCACAAGGAAGGTGAATCTCCGTCGTTCCTGTAGGCTGGTTTTAATGTACATGAAATAAATATTAATTGGGCTAAGGAAAAAGGCAAGAATGTGCAATACTTCTGCAGCTTAATGCTCAGGGCACTCACCAGGACTCCAATTAACATTTAAATACATTAAATTAAGTATTCAATGAAGCTAAGTCTGGAATCTTGAATTCTCTCCCTTTGTGTAAGTGCTCAGAGAGAAGACTAAAGAGCAGTGCTCATTCTCCCATCTCTCAAAACGAGTATTTAATTATTCCTTGCAAAATATAATGGTTCTAACAGAAAGAGCTTCTAGGAGACACACCCTAAATACTTCCTAGCAAAACGGTGAAATATTTTTTTTTCCTGATGCTGAGCTCACATTCCTTCTTAAGCAAAAGAGGGAGCTTCCCTCTGCCCAGTGCATGCAGCAGCCATTGGTGAAAATGGATCAGAGGGTTGAGGACAACACTGTTTGCCTTGTTATGTGACAAAGGGAAATAACCTGGCAAGGTTTGGGCATTATGAATCCCAAGCAGATTCTACAGTCATCTATATCCTAAAAACGAGCTTAGATCACTGCTGTCCCTGACATTTCCTATCAAGTGGCCTATCCTGAAGTAAAAAACTACTGACAATGAGAGAAGAGATTACTACCCCTATTTACATATTTCCAGCCTTCTTTTTAAGGTTAGTGCTTCCAAATCTGTAATTTTATGTGTAATCAAGCTCTGGTTCTTGTTCCACGAGTGATCTAGGTTAGCAATAAAACTGAAAACGTTTCTAACGTGAATCACTGCAACAGAAGAGTTAGGAAGCAATGGTCTGTTCCATTTAGCAGATCTGAGGAGGTGTTATTCTCTCCTGACTGGGAACCACAGCAAGGAGAAATCTGCTTTTCCTGAGGGTCAGCAGCTATGTCTGATGGCAGCCTGAGGCACCTCTGCTATCAGCACCCATTTATGAATCCCTTCCAAGAATCTCAGCTGAGACTAGAAAACATCTGCCAGGTATACACAGGGCTATAGTGGTGCTGGAATAACATTAAGATCAGTGCCAACTGAGGTACAAAAAGACCCACAAATCCAATGGGCAAGGCAAAAGGAGTCAGCTGGAGGGCTTTGAAATCAGGGAGCCTGTAACGCAAACCATAGGCTGGAGCAAGAAGCTACACCTGAAACGCGGGCTGGAGATGCTGATTTCAACAAGGAAACAAGGTAACGAAAGACTAGATCCTGCAACTAGGACTGCAAAAGGCAGGAGAGCATCGCTGATGAGGAATGCGGCTCAGTATATACACAGTGAGGAGAGGTCTGGGACCACCGCGGGCAGGAACAGACAGGGGCAGCATCCACGCACGGCAAAGGCACAACCGGCCTTCCGGAGGGAGCAGAGACAGCACAGACCTGGGACAAGTCATGGAGAGGCTGCTCCGCGACCGGCAGCAGCCTGACGGCCACTACAGCTTTCATCTGACAGCGGGGGGAGCTCTGAGAAAGGTGACCCGCAGCCACGTGGTGCCAGCGATCTGACAGCCTTTGTGGGACACGGCATTATCCCCAGGAGCTCAGAAACCCACATACCAAACTCTGACCATGACTTCCCCGGCCAGACACCAGCCCTGCTCGCGGCTGAACTGCTGCGATGCGCTCGCCTGCCTAGGATCAGTTCCGGGGCGGCGCCGCGTTCCTGCCCAGTTCCTTGCTCCAGGCTGACTCCCGGATGGATCCTGGCAAAGCACAGATCGCCACCGCGGCCCGGCCGCAGCCCGGGGCTGCCCCGCCTTCAGCACGAACCAGGAGCGGGATTAACCGCGGCACGGCCGCCAGACCCGCAGGCCGCGGTACATCATGTATATTCACCCTGGCGCAGCACATCGGGGACTCCAAGACCGCCCCAGTTTCCGTCCCCACAACTCCCCCCAGCCCGCGCGAGCGCCCTGGAAATACCTCGAAGTCCCGCTGCCGGAACGCCCAGTCCGCCCGGAACTTGCTGCCCGTGACCCCGCCGGCGCCTTCTCCGCCGTCGGCCGCGCTGTGGAACCACTGCGGGCACACAGAATACACACAGAGCACGCAGAGCCGACACGGGCCGCGGAACCGCTGCGGGCACACAGAGCACACACAGAGCACACACAGCCCCACAGACCCGTCACGGGCCGCGGAACCGCTGCGGGCACACAGAGCACACACAGCCCCACAGACCCGTCACGGGCCGCGGAACCGCTGCGGGCACACAGAGCACACACAGCCCCACAGACCCGTCACGGGCCGCGGAACCGCTGCGGGCACACAGAGCACACACAGCCCCACAGACCCGTCACGGGCCGCGGAACCGCTGCGGGCACACAGAGCACACACAGNGGAGCCCCGTCCCCGCCGCCCGAGCGCCGCTCCCGGCTCGGCGCGAACAGGGAATCCTCGAACTCCGGGCCCAGCGCCGGCTCCATCGCCNCGGGCGCCGCTCACCCAGAGGGAAGGGGGGTGAGACCTTCCAGCAAAGAGCTGAACCAGAGTTCCGCGCCTTGATAAATTAACTGCGTAATTGTGGAGGTGCTCTCTTAGCATCTCGTCCTGGTGACTGTGCAGGAGTGAGTGTGAATGTGTTTTGATAACTTTTCCATTGGTTTCAGTTCTGTCTCAGAGCTGAAGGGGAAGCTGGTGTGTGACCTGCTCTAGGTGACCCTGCCTTGGCAGCGGGTTGGACTGGATGATCTCCAGAGGTCCCTTCCAACCCTAAAAATTCTGAGATTCTCTGAAATTTCAGGCTTTCCACGACAGGCTTTCCCAGACCACCCTACACTGTGCTATGGCAAACGGGGACACAACAAAGCGAAGACTGATCCCAAACCTCCTTCAGGATGTCAAGACACAGGCACACGGCTGCTCATTGAGAGCTCTACGTGCCCCAGCTGCCTGCCCCGCCTCATGATATTTCTGTGCTCGGTGTGCTGTTTTAAGGGTACTGCTGCTGTTTCCTCCCTCCACCTTGCCAGTCCATCCATCCAGGAAGGTCAATTTTGTCCTAACTAATCACCACACAGGTTTGGAGAAGGTGAGCTGTGAAGTCATTCTTGTACTTCCTTAGCCTGCAGAATAGACTAATGAACTTGTCTATACCAGAACAGTTTTTTGGGCCAAAGAAATGATGATTTTTGTATTTTTTATTATAAGGTTTAAGAATTTAAAGGTTTCCTTCTAGTAGACATGTAAAACAGGTGCTTTGTTTTTGTTAGGGTTTTTTTTTCTTCTTTTTATGTGCTTAAAATACCTTTCCATAACAGTGTAGCTATGACTGGATGTAGCATGGCCTGGTACAAATGCCAGGGCAGAAACTCAACTTTGGTAGTTGGAATTGATCAGAACCGTTGAAGCAGATTGATGTTCCTTTTGCTTGTAAACTTGCTGTTTGGCAAACAAGCCCTCCAGCACAGAGGAAACTGTTCAGCAAGTCTTGAGAGAACCAGGAGTTTGCTTGACATGCTTCAGTCTTCCTGTTACAAGTTTCGAGGTAGGTGAGGACAGTCACCTGCGTGACACCAAAACCATCTGGCTTCCTCCTGCCCACAGACCAGGAGAGGCAAAGCACACAGGGGTCAGACTGTGGAGGTTGGCACGAGTGTCTGAACAGTTTCAGCACCTGTAGTGCACCTCACATACACTGGACACACAAGTTCCCTTTCCCCTACTCCACGATTGCAGGTCACGCTGCAGCACACCAGTCTGATGAACAAGGCACAAAAAGAAAGACAAATAAGCACAAATCAAAAAGAAGAAAATCCAGAAAAAGAAACATGAGTAATCAAAGTGAAATGTGGCCCCAGCTCAAAGTAAAACACAAAGAGCAAGGCATTCCCAGGGGCAAATCCCACAGCAGCTGGTTGGCTGCCAGCTTGGATTGCAGAGTCCTCCAGGGCTGGGGGTTTCATCCATCGTTTCTTCTGAGGATACCAACATGGTCTACAAAAGGCTTTGTGTTGCAATGCAGAGAATGCCTTTGTCTGGTAAATCAGTGATAGGAGAGCCACGATTCCCAAGGGACACACAGGGGGCCTAGCAGCTGACTCTGTGGTTTCAGTTCTAAGTCAAGGTCAAAGTATTGCTTCTCTTCTTTCCTTCTTTGCCTGGCTCTCCCCTGCCCCTGCCTCCCCTTAAGACATTTAAAAAGATTCTTATATATGAGTTACAGAAATGAAAAATGCAACTTTTAAGAAATTCCTCTGCCTTGTCAGCACCAGAGGTTTACTCAATTTCTCCCCCAAGATCCAAGTCATCAGTGTAGCTGCCAGAATACAAAATCTCACTTAAGTAAGTAAAGCTGCTTGCCCGAGTTTGCATGGCATGATTTGCCTTGGTGCTGTTAGCCCTGGCTTCACAGAGGAGAAAACGTCATCCCTGAAGAGGCAGCTTTGAGCGGGCTCAAATACATGAGCCCTACAAGAGCCTGTGCTGCTGCAGCTGCACTGTGGAGGCAGCTTCAGGGATAAAAAGAAGCTGTAGATCAATCTCTCCCTAAAGGCAGCCAAGGTCTTACTTCACTTCCAGCCAGCAGCTCGGCACATGAACATTGCACCAATAAAAATGGGCTCTAGTAAGTTGTGGCCTCCAAACGAGTTCCTGTGCATCAGCAAAGCCATTGTGGCTGCTCACATGAGCGTGCCTCGTTACGGCAGCAGTGAGGGGCTTTGACCCAGCTTCACCCTGGGTGAGCAGGGGCAGGCGAGCAGGGGGCAGGCCAGTGTGCTTCATCTTGCAGTCAGGGTGAGCCCAGAGACAGCCCAGGTTATGAACACAGCTCCAGTGATAGCCAGGGATTTGTCACACTGTCCTATTGCCTGAATCTTCTGGCCAGGAAAAGAAAATTCAGCGTGGAAGACAGAGTTTGTCTAAAGCCCTTCTTCTCCCAGTTTCCCTGTCTACTCTGAGGCAAAATTAATTCAGAAGAATTCTCCTCCAGTGCTTCTTTAATTACTGATGTTATTATTTGTATTATGATAGCCTCCATGGGTCCTCGCCACAGTCCAGCCACTCTCGTGCCAGCACAGACACACCACAAAGGTTTCAGACCATCAAGCACACACAGCAGAAACAAGAAACCTCAGTCGGCAAGTAGGGCCATATCTTGGTAGGCACTACCCACACACATCAACCAGGAATGATGCAGCTCTCACATGGCTTTATTAAAAGATACTGAAAAGCAGTTGCCTTTGGAAAAAAGCAGAAGAGAGAGTAGTTCTCTCCTCAAAGCAAGAGAGCTGCCTGTAGTGAAGAGGCCAAGTAAGGCCCACAGGCAGCATTCCTCAAAGGATGGGGGGGGCTCCTGAATTGTTACGTGGATTCTTCCAGACATTATGAAATAGTGATACCTTGAGGGAAGGTTAGTTTTCTTGTCGGATAGTCATAACATAGGCTCTTCCCTGAACAAACACATGAAAAGAGAATAGGAGCAGTTCTTTATTTGCTGACGTTGTCTCCCTGCATCCCTGTGTCTTGCCATTTATTTAGATTGCAAGTTCTTTACAGCAGAAACCATCTTTCATCTTTTTTGCATGGTGTCACACATAAGGGGATATTGTCCATGACTACTGGGAGAGTAATACAAGTAACAGTTGATGGCTTGGGGCAGACAAAGGTTATCACTGCTACAAACTGCAAACAAGAAAAGCTCTGATGAGCTCAGATGAACTATAGCATATCTTACAATGATGTCAGTAAGTTCTAGTTCTAGTTAAGACACAACAAGATTTGAGTGGGGAGGTAAGGGGTGCATTGTGGAAATCAAAGTTTGTTGTTAATAGAAGCCAAAAGCTTTTTAATGGTCCTTAGGACAGACAGGAGAAGATGCATCCCCCAAAAGACGCTTCACTTGCGTGCTCTACCTTAAGACAGTGCAACCTTTCAAGCCCCTGGCAAGCTGTATTAACTAGGCCATAATCCATCCCCCTCAGGCCTCACAAAACCCAGTAAAGATGTTATTGCCAAAAGGGTGCACTGCACACAGATGTGTTCAGCTATTAATGGGTTTTGCAATTTTTTTCTGTCTAGCAGGATAAATGATGAGCAGAATGAGTATGCCCTTGGGTTTGACCAGAAAGCTGTTGAAAAGAGGAAAAAAGCTTTCTGGAAAGATAAAAAGAAGAAAGTGATCAAGTGCTGGAAAGAATCCTAAAGCAGTGATCTTCCCAGGCAAGCTTACACATTTCCAGTACTGATGTTATCATGTGTCTGAACTGTTTCACTAAGCCACATAGTACAAGCACTGACGTTGTACCCTGATGGTCTGTGAATACAAAAGTCATGGCAAAAGGTGGTATCTCCAATCTACTGCTCTAACTGGAAAAACAACCAACAGAGTCCCAGGGTTGGGCATGGTGAGGTTTGTATGACTCCTTCTACATACTTTTTTCAGTTTTTCTGAAAACTCATTAACTTGCCCTGGCCACCATTATGCTTGTTGCTTAATTGCTATTTGTGATGAAACCAGGCCACAGAGACCACAGTGGATTCATTCCTTCTCTAGGTTAAAACTTTCCTACTGCAGTTTTCAGGACTGGGCAGGGCTAAGCAACACTGGTGGCAACTCCTCTAGGACACCATTTAAGATCTTTTTTGTAACAACACTGAATAAACTGAGCTGACTTACTACAATATTGCTACCTTGCACGAACAAAGAGAAAAAAGTCAAAAGAATTAGAAAAAAATAAGGTGCACTGAAGAATACACCCAGGGCTTCAGGCCTGCCCTTCAGTGACACTCCTTTTTTTCAGTCCCTGCTCTTTTTTTCCATATGGAGGCTGCCTCCTCATGGGAAACAACCAAACTGTTGATCCTGCAGTGTCTTGTTTCCATACAGCTTTTGCACTGCTGGAGAGGACTGGTGGGAATTGCTATTAAATTTAGCTTCTATGTCTTCTTGTTGTCTTATACAAGTAGCAGTGCCTGCAGAAAGTGTGAGGCACAGCAGAGGGAAAGCACTGCTCAATGAACACACACAAACAAATGCAGAAATCCAGAATGGACTTTGCCCACAATTGCTCCCTTCCCCCAATTATTGCACGTGAAATGAATTTAGAGCAAAGAAAACTATAAAACATACATCAGTGATGCAGTTTTTAACTCTGCGGTATCTCTAGGAAAAATGATGAACCCCTTCCATAACAGGGCATTTGTGGGGCTCCAGTTCTGCATGTTGTGGGTGCCAGGTGTGATACTTGCACAGAAATCCTTGCAGCTGGACTTCCTCTGGAGACTCTGGCCAGCTGCTGGGACCTCCAGAACTGAGAGCAGTTACAATTGCAAGACTATTTGTACCATCTCCAGTTCAGAACACGTCATTGTTATGGGCTATTTTGTGGGCTCTCTTCCTTGTTAGTCCCTTACGACAGGCTTTACTGAAATTATGGTTTTTTCCTCTTTGGCTCTCATTTAGGAAAACTGAGGATCACTAGGAGGAGAATTACTGCCAACACTGACCTTTATTTTCACCCAAAGACACAAATCAACTAGGTGTGACACACAGTCTCTTTCCCTTTTTCCATCTTTTCTTTCTTCTACAAAATATTTTAAGGTAATGAAGATCAGCTCAGCACTGAACCTGTAAAGAAGCACACATGGGAGAGAAATTAGTCACTATGCTAGTAGTTCAACATTATAGCAGTAGAAACATATATTCAAATATTTCATTTTACAGTATTTGAAGTGCAACAAGTCATTTAACCACCAAAAATGTTAGATACCACTATCTATCTGAGACTAAGGACCTCCACCAGCAGTATTTCAAAGCAACACCAAGCCCACAGGAAACAATTTACAGAGGGGACTTTCTGGCATACAAAGGAAAAAAATCAGTACACAAAGTGGCTTGGTATTTTAAATTTGCAAAAATAGTAATTGATAGTATTATGAAAACAAATGTAAGCTGAAAGATACTGGGAAGAGGGGGCTGGGAGAGGGAAAACAACCCACAGGGCCAGCTGATCTCTTGTGAAAATATCTACTGAATTGCAGTGTTTTGGAATTGCTGATAACACTGTAAACAAAAAAGGTACCTTTAAAAAAAGGTGACTGCATGCATACTCTGGTGCTTCCTTTAACTCCCTCATTAGCTGGTGGATTCTTGAATAAGCATTCTTTTTTTTACCGAACTGAGTAAAACTATTTGGCCAAACACCAAGCTGTAGTGATTATTCATGCTCATCTCCAGTCCTGTGCTAAGGTCACCACTTCAGCTAGAAATGTCATTTTTCAGACTAACATCAGCTACAACACAGGAACAACTTATCGCTTTAAACATTTTTCTTTGGTGGGGGTACACGTGTAGGCACAATGCCAGGTCTTGCAGGAAAAACTGTCTCGAGCTCCTTCAGCTGCAGCCCAACAGCTGGAATAGATGGGTGTGATCAGTCTCACCAAAGCAAGACATTGGCACTGCCTCCAGCAGGGAGTGGCTGTGAGTGATGGCAGGTTGGGCTCACGGGAGAAGGGCAGAGCTCAGCAGCAGCTCTTTCCTCAGACTCTTCTCATCTCAGGAAAAGGCACACATTAAAGGACCCTGTCCAACTGACAGGGACTTCCGTGAGGAGGTGGTTCCTACTCACCCCTACTCTTCCCACCCTGAATATTTTAAATGCCATAATAAAAAGCATCTGCCTTAATGAGAAAAATCACGTGAATGTCCTGGGCTGCTGACATGGCAGAACAGTTCAGCAACAAGCAGCTGTACTGACTCACATGTGAAGCTGACCTCACACTGGCTGTTCAGCCAAGTCAGTTCTCTAAATTCAATGCATCTGAGGAACTGGTGAAATTCTGTTTTCTGTAACAGGGAAAAAGATATTCAAGAAGATCTGGTTTGTGACATTTTCATACAGACATGATTCCTGGTTTCCACACCACCTCTTAAAACCACACGCACTCAGTAAAGAGACATTTATTCCATTATTTCTGTTTTCAGATTTTTTGGTACAAAGTTTATTTTCAGAAGTTCTCACATGATCCTTTCTTCTACCAGCGTCTTTAGGATTTTTCTATCTCTGATTTATTTTCTTTATCTGTTGAAGCAAAAGCAGTAATTGCTACAGAAAGCAATAATGGCAATATTACAAATATTTTACAGCAGCATCCATTCGTTTGCCTCAAAAAAATAACAAAAATAAATCCAAAGACAAGATCCGTACAGCCACAAAGGCTTAGGTTTGTAATATCCAGAAGTATGCTGCGTTCCCATATACGAGTTGTACAAGTCCAGCACAACTTTCCAAGTTTGTGCAGAGCCTGATAAATAAGACACAGAAATATCAGTTACATTATACTGTATGTTTCTAAGAACTTTTACTCTGTAAAATGTTTGGTCACTCAAAGCTATAAGCTTAATCACATATCAAAGAACACAGGCAATAAAGCCCATCTTACTAAACATATAGTATTAGGCCAAACAAAATATAAGAGGACAAAATCTAGTGGTCACTGAAGCCTCTTCAAAAAAGGTCTAAAACAGAATGTTTCCATCATGTATCAGAATAAAAACGTACTGTATTAAAATTTGAATTTTTTTTTTTTTACAAGCTGTCTTTTAATCAGTCTTCTATTTACAGTGCAGAACTGCCAACTGCAGTAGTTTAACTTTGGCACAACACTAAGTTCCAATCCTTTTCAGTATTCAAGTCCTGTGTGTGTCCAAAAATTTTCTTGGTTTCACGAAAGATTAGGCCCATTCACAGTTAACCAGTTATCTTGAAATTTTTCAAGAATTGCTTCCCCTTCACCACACTGGGCAGCTACAAAGGAAAGACACTGTAAGCTATTGCATCATTCAAAAGAAACTCTTCATTCTAAACAGTGACAGTATTGTTGCTTCCTTTAATATCACATACACCAGACAGATCACACAGACGGCTACATACTGGACACCTTTCTAAAAACCTTGCTGGTCGTTAGTGAATCATCTTCCTCATACTTCAAATACATAACAATGCATTAACTTAATTTCATTTCACATGTCAAACAGGACATTTAAATATATTGCAATATATTATAGAAAATTGCAAAGCGCCATCATTTCTGTAAACGAGACTGACACCTGTTAACTCTCCTGTGCACATGAAGAGCAGTACCTAGTGCCACATTTTCTATACAATATAAAGCCTTCCCAGGTAGGGCAACTCATTTTAGTGCATTTCTGTACAGACTGTAAGCATACATGCAGATAGCCAACTATGCAGGGTTGGAAATACTTTTGTAAGCTGAAACTGGAAGATGGGGGGAACATTCCGAAATCATAGCAGAGCTCTCGTGGTTGATCATTTTGTAGCACAGATGAAGACTTGACTCTTCTGTCACTCTGGCAGATTCTTTAGGGACAGTTTCATGATAGGTATCTAGTATTGAATAAGCATAAGGAAATACTTTCATCAACTGGGACACAAATATGTGTCCTAACACATTCTAGGTTATGCACAGTCCCATGTTCACACAGTAACCTTATCTCTAAAATACTTGAGAAAACCCAAAGCATTTTTATGCCACAGTATTATAACCAAGGATCAGTTACTTTATCCACCACTGTAGTGCTACCTGCTCTAAATAAAAAGAAAAAAAGAAAAACAAAGGCCTCATTTCCCAACACACATCACGTTGGAAGCAGAGGTCGGTACCATTGCTAACCACAACACAAAGATCAGTGCTGCAATCCAGCCAGATCTCTCTCTATAATGTCAGATGTCTGCAGTATCAGCAGCTGCCTGCAAGTCAGGGTAAGTCAGTGGAGCTGAGGTGCAGTTCCTCTTGAGCGACTCCAGGCATGCAGGATGAGCAGGTTTGCATTGCTTGCTGTACTGACTACTTACACTGTCTTGCCCCCGTGCAGACATCAACATGCATCAGACAAATCCCACCTTAATTCATGAAAAGTGCTACAGAATACTCAGTTATCCCTCTACATTTTATAATGTTGTGAGAGTTGGTTTTGCAATGACTGTTCACTGAAAAGGTGCAGATGCTCTTCACCACAGAAAGAGAAAAATCCCCGAGAACTCCAACCATTAAAACTGGAAATACTGGCTATAACCCACCTTTGCCTCAAAATCTCCCTTTTAACAAGCGGGGAAAAAATGCAGAAATTTGAGTTACTGTGTGTTAGTAGCTTTTAAAGGGATTTTTCACTTTCTATTGAAACTCTCAAAATATTTTCCTACAGAATTTTAATACATCAGCAAACATTGGGTAACTTGACCTGCTAAGTTTGTGTCATGCTTCTTAGTAAATATACTTGTCCTAGGATATCACAAGCTGGATGGAGCATACAGGTGTAACCCAGCACTGTTCAGTGTAAGGAATTGAATCCTCTACTAGCCCTTCCCATCTTTAATTTACACAATCATTCCAGGCATTATAAACAACTCTCAAAAGTTCTACTGTTCTCTGGTCATTGATACTATCTCTCTGTTACTACTGAATGCAAGCAAAATTGTTTTCAAAGAAAAAAATAAATTAAAGAAAATAGCTATATTTCATTGCACTCTACTTTTGTGCCTTCAGGTTAGGGCAGGGATATTTAACACTACAGAAGCTTAAAGATATCTTCTCTCCTTGGGAGATATGAATATAGACAGGTATTGGACTCAGGTGGAGGACGCAAATCAGTACTACCATATTTACAGAAGCAAATAGTGACATCCAGCCTGAATACACAGTACTCTGTTAAGTGCAAAAGGGAAAATGCTCCCCACCTTAAACCACAGCCTGGTTACCCAGCAGCCAGAGATCAGTTGTCGGAGCTGCTGCTGTGCTCTCATTTCAGAGGAAAACGGAGGAGGAGAATGTCTGCATCTTTGGGCTTTCTGGCCTATGGGGACTGTGTACAGCCATGAATCACTTTGTGTGGGATCTCGAAATCCTTTCTTTGTTCTGTAGAGGGGAAGGGAGTGCATTTGCCTGCCTCAAGAATTTCTTGGAAAGCAAAGGAAAATCTGCTTTTGTTCAAGGTGAGCAAATAATCCATTTGAAAATTATTTCATGTCATGTGTGGACATGGCATGAGTTTCTTTCCCAATAATCAAAGTTACAGTCAGACACATTACATATAATGTAATGAAAAAGCAGTTTTCAACAGGGTACCGGACAAGGTTAAAAATGGGCATGGCCTCATTTACTGTAATATATATTAGAGATAATACACTAAATTCTAATAATGAGGTACTAGGTATCTTTTTGTTTTCAAACAAAGCATAAATTTCTATGTGCTAAAAATGAGTGACTATAATAACTTACTCTGTCAGAACAGAAAGAGTTAAACTTGTTTTGCTTATCAACTTCTAGGGAAAGTAAATTCTGCAGGGCAGGCAAGGTCAGAGCCTTCAAGCTTCTGCATTTTCTCTTCTGTACACTTCTTACAAGCCAGCACTGTTAGTTCATTCAAACCTCCAGGGGAATATAGGCCTGACTTTCTTTTTTCCAACACTAATTCTGGGGTCATTGAGAGGCTTATACTTGGAAGACAGCTCTGTTTAAGATGGAACTGTGCTCTTTCACTGCACTCAGAAGCAAGAGTGAAACGTGCCATGAAGCAGGATGATACTGCGATGGGGGATGTCTCCCCTGGTTGTAACACTCCTTTCTTCTTTTAGCTCTTTTCCCTCTCCATTCTGGCACTGAATTATCTGTATTCTCTCTTTAGCTGAATTCCAGAGACAGCACAACTGGCATCAGGTACTCCTGGCAGAAACAACAGATGAAGAGGAATGCACTAGCTTAGCTCCAAAGGAACTGATGCTCACAACTGCATCCTGATGTAGTGGTCCCAACAAAGACTGACAAACCAGCCACCCAGAGGTAAGATACAAGCAAGATCAGAATTTCTTCGTCTCAATGTCAACGACAATCACTGAAGCCTGGCTCATAATGAGTTCAAACCTAAGAGGTGAAGCTCCACAGAAATACAGAAAACATACCACAGGTTCATCTAGACACAGTCCTTACCATGCAGGAAAATCAACAAAAAGTCATATGGACACTCACCCCTAGGCAGATGTATTTTTTTGCCCCTTCCTTTCCCCTTGCCAATATAACTCAGTCCAAACGGTTCTGAAACACCTTGCAGGTGTGCATAAGCTACAAGAGGGAGCCAGGCTTGCAGGGGTGCACCACTGATGAGCACAGAAGTGTTCAGAATCATTACAAATTAAGACACTTGCTGATGTGCTCAAGTTCAGGGAGTTCCCTGGATGTGACTGGTAGAATGAGAAGGTGCCATATCCTTTCTACCCCCAGGCCATTTCTGTTTCTCTCGGGTGACTGTACAGTGCCCACAGCATCCTAAGGGTGGCTGAGATGAATCTGGGCTAAACCACTGTTACTGTAGCTTTGACTTCCCAGCAGCCATGACCACAAATCAGAGATAGAACTGACCACAGCGCTTTCCAATGCTTCCTGTGTCAGTCCTGATGCGGGAGGCCTCTGGAAGGAGTTTGCCTCTCTCCCAGTATGCAGTGTAAATATACACATGCTGTAAACGTGAAATAGACTGGTAATTAATGGACTCTATTCAAACAGAAGTAACAGTCAGACTACAGGCAATAATGAATGCATACAGCTTCTGTCTTCAGGCTGAACCCACCCAGATTTTCCTCATACCCGGCACAACTAAAAGGCTTAAAATGTGCACGTAGGCCAAAGGAAAACTTGTAGACTCTGCACCTCTCATTAGCTGAACCACAGCACATGGTTTAATTTAAATTTTATATTCTGCAAAGAGATAATTTCCTCATTGGGCTGTAAATACCGTTATAACCAGTGGATTACATGGAACTCTAATATTTACAAAAACTGAAGATCTGGCCCAGTATGTATCAGCCACTGTCTCTGACCACTCTACTGAAAGAAGACCTCCAATCCAACTATATTTAGTCTGATAAACAATGTATTTCCTCTTCCTGTGTTTTTCAGACCAGATGTGCTAAGGCCTACCATTGTAGCTGTTATTTAATAAAACATTGCCAAAGTGGAAAATATCCCAGTTTAATCACATAATTAACTTGGATCTTTATTTTTTTCCCTATTTTTTGAAGAAAAGAGAATTCCTAGCTAACCTAAATAACTGTCTGCTAACAAAAATGGAGATATTTATTTGGACAGGCTGCTTGGTTGTTTTGGGTTTTGGCTTTTTCTGTGGTTTTTTTTTTTTTTTTTTTAAAGAAAATTAATTCTGGGTCAACTTCAAGGATTAAGGCAACTCCAGATTTTGCTTGCTAGAGGCATATTCCCAAGGATTTGGTTTAGTATTTTTGGAAACTTAAAAATAGCATCTCTTTTCCTTCTAGCTTTGTTCCTTCCTACTCAGCAAGCACAGAGTTTTGACCCTGTATTCCCAACAGAGCTTGAAGTTAGCAGAAGTCTTTCCTGTATCTGCTGGCATCTACAACAGCCTCATCCACACCATTACCAGACAAATGAGAATCCCTCCCAACCCCATGCTGAAAAGGGAAGATCTTGATCTCTTGTATCACCTCACATGCAGAGTCATAAACACCCATGAAATATGCTGGCAACACGGGTTTGCTTCTGCCCCACTCCAAAGTGAAAGAGGGATTCTTGGCTATTCCTCTCTAGCAATGCCAGCCACTTTGTGCCTCACCAACTTGAGCCTTGGAAGCCAGGGAATAGTTTCATCATCAAATTCGTGAGATATACCATAAGCTATTGCCTTTTTGTCTCCAATAATCTTCAACAGTCAGAAGAGATCACCCCAGTAAATGGCTTTCATATGAAACATCCTCCTGCAGTTCAGGGATTCAATCTGTGAGCAGAAGGGCAGCTACAGGAGTCCAGAGAGGAAGGTCTGGGAGGTTAACATTATTTTTTGTCAGACACTATTCCCTTTCTTACTTTGGCCTGGGCTTCACTCACAATCAGATAGGAAAACTAGATCTAACACAGACTCCTCTGCTTCAGAAAATCATGACTAAAAGGGATTTCTTGGGTTTTTTGGACAGTTATCATAGTCCAGAAGAAAGACTAATTCTAGAATTCTAGAATAGGTTCTCGGAGATGGGGAGACATTAGGACCCATTTTCTCTGCACTAATCTGTCTTCATTAGTCATCAGATGCAGAAGCCTACAGAGAAGATGCTGACAGATGTACAAAAGGAGATTGCTAGTATCCATTCCATTAGTGCCAATGTAAAAGCAGACAATGCTGCTGACAGCAGCACCAATTCATCATCCTCTTTTGACATCTAAATATAAAGTAACTTATCCCTAAAAGTGCAGGCTGGCAGTAGCAACAATACAAACTACTCTTCCTCAGAGTACCAGTTCTCTAGGATGCCAAACATCTGCCTAAACTAATTTGTGTGAATTTGGCCCATTGTTTTTAGTTGCTAATTCAAACTGCACCATGACTTCACGGTCTTGAGACCAAAGAGCTTTTTTTTTTCCTATTTTATATACACTTACTTAAGATGTGAATGTTTTATATCAGATTAAACTACTTCTGGAGTTCAGTTCAGGTAGATCAAACCACCTCTAGAAATAAGTAAGTTCACCCAGCAGTCCTAAGAGCAATCAGCACAGTGGAAAGTTCAACAATTAGGGCGTTTTACAGTTAAACCTGCCCACAAATCACTCAACTGTGCTATCACTGAAGAACAATTCAACACTAATGTGTTTGTAATTCCTAAGCATCTAAAAGCCATATAACTTCATTTTGTTTGTGAATTAGAACACCATGTCATTGCCACAACTTATGTGAAAACCTTTCTTACTAGCACCAAAACATGCTCTTCATCTCTGTATCTGTGTATTCTTACAAACCCCTCCGCAACTCTGAACAACTTTTAGGCAGTTTTTACCTTACGTTAACCTTAAAACTCAGTGTCAGATTTCAAGAAATTACTCTTTTTTTGCTAGAAATAAAGATAGCTCTTTTACCATTTCCAACAAAGGAAAGAATGCACAAGGTAGAAGTGAGTGTTACTATTAACTGCATCAAGTCTGTCAGGCATTTAAATTAAACTGATGTGAGATACACTGATTAACTGTAACAAAAAGCATCTTCTAGCATCAGACTCATTCAGTTAGCTCATAATTATCAACAAGGAACATTTCAGTCCAAGTTCTGTAAACCCAAAACACTCCGAAGATATGCAAAAGGTGCAGATACCACCTTATTTTCTTAAACCAATCAATCCTCACCCCTAGGTTCATTGATTCCTTTTGTCACACCTTTCCCCTTCTCTTTTGTTTTCAATGCTTTCCTTAAGAAATAAACCCAGGCCTTGAAACCTTTCAGATGAAGTGATGTTTGCAAAAAGACATCTAATGTTTTTGTGTTTTCCTCCTTCACGAGCAGGCAATGTTCTCCTACATCAACAACAAAAAAAAGGTGTCTGTGTTTTTTTTGGAATTAAACAACATAAGGCAATTAAATATTGAGAAGCAGTCATGTGTATGATGAACATGAACCTTCCCATCGGTAATGCGGAAAAGGAGGAGCTGAACTTGATCTGATTTGTAAACCCCTGTTCCAGGCCAGGCCTGAGGATGTTCATCTCTTGTAGCAACAAAGCAAACAGTTCTTGCCTGCACAGGCAGCATCTTGCCCATGTACTCTTAGGTGGAAGGAAGATGCTAAGCAGCTGCTTGCTAAACTGAAGGCCATGAAAAATCATTTGGCTCTTCACCATAACGTCAAACCTAATTCATAGGTTTTTGGCCCCCAAATTCCAAATGGTACATCAGTCTGTTTTTGAAAGTTTACGTTTAACATGTCTGGGGGGTTCCCACGTATCACTATCATCTGTTTCTTCCTCATCCTCCTGATCGTCCAGCATTTCATCTTCCTCCTCGTTCTCATCAAACAGCTCTATTCCAAGTTCTAATCTTCTTTGCCTTTCTGCAAACCATTCTCTGACCTGCTCATATCCCATGTGAGATTTGGCTACCAGTTCATCAAGGTCTTGCTCATTAAGGAATTTGTGCTTCATATAATAGTCCTTCAGAATTGCTGTTCCAGTTTTAAATTTTATGACAGACACACCTCTGTCCCAGCAATTTAACCTCTTGCTTCCCCGAGGCCTCCCCCGAGGCCTCCCTCTCCCCCTCCCTTTTGGTCTTCCTCTCCCTCTCTTCCTTGCAAAGCCTTGGCCATTCAGACTGTTTGCACTGGTGCTCTGGTAGTAGTAATACCATTTCAATCCACCATTTTTCCAGGCATAGCGAGTATCTCCAAACCAGCTCACGATTTCTGATCTTGGAAGCCCAGTTTCTTCTGCCAGCTTGTTGTATTCTTGTGGAGATGGCCACTGAGTACGGACAAAGGAACTTTTGAGCATGTGCAACTGCTCTGGTGATTTTTTGCCTATTTTGCTTGAAGTGGGACACGCTGATTTTGTTCCTGCCGCTCCATCTCCCACAGATGTTTCTCCAGACTCCTCTTTTAAGCTGCCAGCATTACTTTCACTCATGCCAGCTCGCTCTTCCTTCAAGACATTTGATTTCCTTTTTTCTGTAAACCAGGCATCAATCTCTCTCCTGGTCAGTTTTGTTTGGGCTCTTAACCTATTCATCTCTTCCTCAGTAAGGACAGGGTTATTAAGAAAACTTGCTTGGAGGACTTGCAGCTGTTCAGCAGTCTTCTCTTTGAATTTCTGTGGGGTGAATTCAGGAAAACTACCCCAAGATGACTTACTCTGTGGAGTGACTCCTGTTGGAGACTCATTCATTTCATCGCTTGAATCAATAACAATAGTGGCACATGAATCATTGTTGAGATGAATCCCATGATTATTCTTTGAGTTTCTCTGATTGTAGCGTGTATCACTGAACCACTTTTTGATCTCTCCTTTAGTAAGGCCTGTTATTTTCATAAGTCTAACAATTTCTGAGTCTTGAGGAAATTGATTTTTAAGGTAGCTGACTTTCAATTCTGCCAGTTGTTCCTTAGTCTTTTTTGCTCGGATGCCAAAGGAGTCAGGATTCATCAGTGTGGATTCATTTTTGATAGGCTGAGGGGCTGGAATGGCAGCTACTTGTTTGGTTTCTGCAATAGGCTGAGCACTGTGAATCTGACTCTTCTGTAACTGTGTTTGGTTTGGGACTCCTGCTACAGTCAAAGCTATTGGGGCTGTTACTGGTAATGTATTTGTACCTGCAACTTGAGTGAGAACAAGTCCTGGTTGACCAACTATTTGGCATGTCTGTAAAATTGAAGGTAAACCATTGCTAGCGGCAGAAATGTGTGCTGGAATAACAGTAATTGTCTGTGGCACAGTATGCACTGTGCCATTAAATTGTTTCCTCCTTGCTTCCTCCACCTCCTCTGGCGTCCAACTCACTCCGTGTTTCAGACGCTGGGCAGAAAACCATATTTTAATCTGTTCTTCCGTGTACTTAGCTTGAGTGGAAAGAACAGTGATTTCCGACATGGTTGGATATGGGAATTTGTTGTAGGTGTTAAGCAAAAGAGGATTGTTATCCAAAGCAGTATTATAGGCTGGAATGCTATTTACAGGTATTAGTACTTTTGGAATCAGGTTTGAGTTCTGTGGAGCTGTAACAGCTGTTATAACCTGTGCCACCCCAGGCTGAAGCACTGGTGCTGGGGTCACTACTGCTCCAGCCACATCTGCTGCACTGCAAACTGAATGGCTTGGTTTTGACTCAGAAACAGCCGGTGGGGGGTTTTCTACTACTTCTTCAGAGTTTGGCTCATTTTCAGTTCCCTTTTCTTCACCAGGAATGTCATCAACTACACTGTGGAAAACAGCAATACGTTTAGTCTCGGTTTTGTTTTTCATCATTTTCATGATAGGAGTTTTGCTAATTGAGATCCCTGAAGAGGGGACCTCAGAAGAGTCAGCCTGTCCAGCGTTTTCTTCTCTAACAAAACTCCCATCAAAAGTGAGATCATTTACTGTCTGTTCAAAGATTGTCTGGTTATTACGTTTCACCATGGTCAATTTAAAATTCTCCTCTCCAGGATGGTGCTTCAAATTATGTTCTGAGAGGGCATCATATCTTTTGGTAAGGAAATTACATTCTAAACAAACGTAGGATGAATTTAATACTACGTTGGGGTGTTCTGAATCCACATGAAAAGTAAACATATTGAGATCTGGAGTCTGAAAAGTACAGTATTTACACTCATAACCACCTTCTACTTTATTTGTGTTTTTCTGATTGTCTGAATCCACATACTCATGAACATCCTCATCACTTGTTACACTCTCTGCTGTAGGGTTATCTGCTGGTGTGAGCACAGGTGGTCCTTCCTCCAAGTCCAATACCATCTCTAGATCTGGATCCTGCTCATTGGCTAAGACCATGCACGGTGTTGTTGATTTTCGTTTACTTGCCATGACTGTCACCGTGAAAATGATAACAACTGGTCAGATACAGACTTAGCTTCCAGCTCTTCTCGATTAATAATAGTAATAATAATAGTAATAGTAATAATAATGGCTTTCGGTACTTCAAGTCAGTTCTTGTAAAGTCTCAACATTTATCCCATTAGCAGCTTTTCTTTCGTAGTGCAATCAGATTAAAAATAGATAGTTGAGGATGAGATGTTGAGACACACTGTTTTAAAGTCCACATCCACCACCTGTAGTAAAGAAGAGACAGTGGAATTAGTTCAATTTAAAGAATAACTTCTATTCTGCTACATATTATGGTTTAAGGTAATTCAGTCCTTTGGGGTTTGGATGCCGCTGTTCATCCCCTGAAACCAGCAGACCCATTCCAAGAAGACATAATTGAAACTAAGATAAGAAAGGCAAAATCCAATCCACTTATTACAGGCTGAAATTTGTTTCAGTTCATGTTAATGCAGCGACAGACATAAACAGAATAGCGTAAAATAGGTAACTTCCTGTTTCTTTGGAAGCCTTTTTCTTGGCGCAGTGCTGAGGTCAGTCTTGCCCTTGGACTGCTTTGCCTAAGCTACAACAACTTCTCTCGACTGTTCTGTGAGCTCAAGTCCTTCCTATCACTAACTTGAGCCCAGTATGACATCTCCACTACTGGCTCTGTCATGCCTTTCATGTCAGAGGCTGTGAAGTGTCCCAGAAAAGGCAGGTTAAGAGTGTTCTTCTATTGCATTATACATGCAAGCACAATCATGTGCAAGGCCTTTCTTCCTAACTTCCCAAATGTCATTCTCCAATTGAAGACCAATCCCAAACCAATAAAAGTTAATTGCACATGGCAATTAACTAAAATCTGTTTTCATGCCTCTATGCATTAATGGAGACATGACTGATGGTGTAAACTGTAACAGGGAGAAAAAGCAAGACTGATATCTCAAGCAGAAGCCAAACAAAGTTATGTATTCTCTGTTTAGAATTCTTGGTCCATTTCTAAGTAAAACTAAAGCACCACCAAATAAAGCTGAGGCCTACAGAAATTCAGAGAATAAATATATTTTAAAAAAGCATAGACTGAAGTGAATTTTACTCCAGAGGTACTACAACAATCTGCAGGAAATGATGCACAAACTTCCGCAAAAGGTTATCAACTCTGTAATAGTTTTCTTCTTGAGAGATAATTAGACACTGATTTCTCATACCAGAAAACCCATAGGTACATGAATTTTTAGACAGTGGAACATGGTCTACTTCCCTAAGTGTGGGCATCCTCCAGTTCAAGAGGAATTGCATCCCTATGTAGCTGTTTCAGAAGGTTTAAAAAGGGAACAACATGTAACAGGTTAAAAATCAAAGGTCACCTCTGTGTGACAAAGTCTTAAAAGAAAAAGAACAGTTAAATGGAAGAAAGGCAGATACAAGAAAGGCAGATACAAGAAATGGAAGAGGAGAAGAAATACTGTTTATTATATATGACATGATGATTTTCTTCTATTTTGATTATGGGAGGCTGTGAATAGGAAGGAAGATAAATAATCCTTAGCTTCACTTTTTTCTTTAGGCAAACCACAAAAGCATTCATCCACAGCTTCCATGCAGTACTGCTCCACAAGTTCTGTTTTTGAAACTGTGTGTCACCTTACTGCTTCATAAATACCCTCCTTAAATGTTTTTAACAGTCACCCTCTGCACTACATCTGTGACTACATCCAAAGTGCACAGCCTCACATGATACACTTTTTATGCCAAGGATATGGCATTAAGGACACTGAAAATGCTCAATAAATCTTGGGTAATCATCATTCCAGGATGACAATTATTTAATGGTACTGGAGTAGAAAGATATCCTTCTTCCACAAGTTAATAGTGGCAGTCTGTAAAAATGAGCACAGAAGTGCGAAAGATATTTAATGTATGTACAAAGTACATATTTCAGGCCACCTAATTTCTCTTTGCAGTGAGAGAACCATGAAGCAAAGCTAAATAGATTCATTTGTCTCAGTGTCCTGAGGGACAAGAGGTAGAGCATTATTAACTGTGCTGCTTCTCTGTGGGGCTGGAGGGCTCTTGACAAAAGGCAAGACAACTGCCAAGACAATGTTGAGCAATGCTCTGGGGGAAGAGCTGGGTGGTATTACCTAATGTTTCTGCGATCTTGAGTAAAATTTCAGAAATGCCAGAAATGCCTGTTTTAAAAAGCAACTTAACAGCTGGCTTTGCTGACTGAAGTTGCATTCTGAGAAGTGATTGTGGTACTCTGCAGCGCCTCATCCCTAGCACAGCACAGAGGATCCATACACAGGGCAGTCTGAGTGAGCTTAGGGGCTTGCCAAGGGTCCCGTCCTGGGTTGGCCTGGAGTGCAAGTGAAAGCAACATTTGATCTGACATGCAATACCGAAGCATGCTCAAGGCAAGGCTGGAGATAAGGAATAAAATGGGAAACCTGTTCAACAAAGCAATAAATGTTCTTCTCCAGTCTCCTCATGTACCCAATAGTGTTCACAGTGCCTGTAAGCCAACAGGTCTAGGTGCAATTGCAGCACCTGAAGCCTTTTAGCTAAATCTGTATCACGTCTCTGCTGTGCTTCAGTTTTGCTTACGGTGCATAGGCAGATTATCCTGTCCCTCTCTGTTTACCAAGATAGCCACATGTTTTTTGATGCAAACAGGTCTCAGAAAAAGAAAGCTGCATCTGTGCTCTTCTGACTACACTACGAAGATGGGTTTTTTTAAAAAGGATGTTGTGATGTCAAAACCCTGTTTAATTCATGGCTATGAAGAGCTGTGACAGCATTCATTAAAATCTCAACAAAGTGAGACTCTTACAACCCTTTCCAGCCTTCTTTCCTCTACAGACTTTACAGAAACCTCCATTACCTCCTCCTTGGTGCTAATGTTGATTATTCTACCTGTAGCACCCTGCTGGACATGTTATCTCAGTTTAGCAGGGGATTATGAAAACTCACAGTTACATAGTTTATCCAATCAATTATGCATCATCCTTGGAATCTTCAGTTCCTCTAAAATACCTCTCCTGTTTTGCTTATAGGAGTTTGTGGGACCTTGCCATGTAGCTTGACTTCAGTAAGATCTGCAACATTCTGTACCAGTAGGCCAATGACTCCAACAAAAAATGAAATCAGATTGGCTTGACAGCGTGGTTTTGACAAATCCACCTTTTTAAGAACCTTGTTACAATTCTCTAGGGTCTTACAGGCTGCTTTTTACTAAGTTCTTCCTGTATTGAGCTGGGAATGAAGATCCCTTTAACCAACCTGTGATTCACTATGTGTTCTCCTCCCCTGCTCAAGCATCTCCCTTGGTTAAGACTGGGCAGTCTTGTGCCCAGTCTTGGGCTTGCCTGTCTCAAGTCCACTGACACCTCCCCCATATTCCATGAATTCCTGGAGGTCATCACTAATGGTTCAGAGAATGCTTTTGCTTTTCCCTTACATAGCTTAAGGTCAAATATGTGACAAAATATTGTTAAAGATTTTATCTTTTTATCCCTCCCTGTGAATACTGACATTATACCGTGCAATTTGGTTTGCAGTGAAATAATCCAGGTGTTTATTTTATGTCAAAACCAGCATTTTTTAATAAAAGAATCTGAAGAAAAACTTTCAATTATTTACACTGCAAACCCCATCTGTAATTTCACCTCAGACTTTCATAGAATTGACATTCCCAGCAAATCAGCCCACAAAACAGATATTTTTCTAGGAACATAAACCAGCAAGTGCAGGCATACATTTTTGAAAGTCCAGGATCTGATATTTTATCTTTCAGCAGGCAATTTCTCAGGACACTGTTCTTCAGAAACAAACTATAAAAGTTAGCAATCCGAATTAATTAATATCAAGACAGATTAATTCCAGAGTGGAATTCAACATTTAAAGTTGTCTTTATAGCAGTTGAATGAAGACTTACATAAATATTTTCTAAATTGAGGCAGAAACCTTCTGCCTCTTTGATTACAGTTTGAGAAGGAAAAGACACAGAGTTGACCACAGAAGACACACATGAAAGAACCTGCTTCCAGAAAAATTTTTTACTCTCTTCCTCCTTCCCTCCCCCAAACAGGAGTAGTTGATGCAGAAAGAAAAATAAACGAGTTTACGGAAAATGTTCACTGTGTGTTCAGGGTGTATGCTTTGTGAAAAGCTATTGCTGTATGACACTTCTATCCAGCATGCAGGAAAAGCATGCCAACAAAAAATCCAACCCCATGTAATCTGATTTTAAGAATACGCTCAGAGTGGCTCAGGATAAGATGAAGCAATAGAACCTGCTTCTAATAAACCTGCTTCTAATGTCTAAATCCACCTACATTACAAATTGCCTACGACCTCTCTCAACACAGAAAATGCTGCCTTGTTAAAACCCATGACAATATGCAGTTGTTGATCCTTTGTTTAGCTTCCTTCTATTACCATTTATTCAGAGTAGATGTATCTGTGTCAGAAACTACTTGCAGAGAGCTCAGTGTTGGCTAACACACTCTGATCTGTGCTGCCTCTCAGTGAGAAGGGTGAAGGACTTTGTTGCAGGGTGCCTTTTCTTCAGTTGTTCATTATCTGCAAAGTTCAGAGGGCCTTACTGCTTATGACTCCAAAATAAAGCCGTATCTCTATGTTAACCCTGCAATATTCACATTTGATTCCTCCTTAAAATAACGTCTAGTACTAATCCAACATGGGAGTGAAACCTGTCAAACTGATACCAGCAGAACTCCTCATGTATTACAAACATAAGGCCCACTTAGGATCCCTGTTGCATTAGGACCGGGAATGAGGGAGCCAAGTACCAAAAGCTGCTGTACTGCCCACACAGAGCTCCAGGCTGTGCCAAAGCCAGACCCGTGATGGAGCATTGGGAAGCTGACACAAAGCCCAGCAGAGGCTGAAGGGGGCCTACCACAGGACATGTGACTAGACTTTCTCAGTTACTTCCCCTCAGTGCTGTTTTTAATGGGTAACAAACAGTTCAATCAAAGTAAAGGTCAGAATTTCATGCCAGAAGCGACTGCTTAAATGACCTACATTATCTTTCTCTATTGCACAATATACCCCAGGTACCTCTATGGAGAGCACAGTAACTTGTGCCCTGGCTTTTGATACAGAAAGCCACAACCATGTATCTGATCATATAAAGCTAATGACCAAACATCTCGAGTACTTAACACCAGTGGTGCACTCATGAAGGGGCACTTTTAATGGTCCATGTCTCAGCTCCTCAGGCACAAGGCAGGTATTTTCTGTGTGACAGACACCTTTGGCAGCTACACCTCACATAGGCAGGCCTTTATTTTATTGACTCTGAAGTGTCCAATTCAAACTATGAGCACTCAGTACTTCTAATGTCAGACATCTCTGCACGACTGTTTTTGAAAGTGAGTATCAGACTTGTGTAAATGCTTATCATACCCTTCTATAAAATGGCAGCAGTCGGGCAAATTTTTTTCTTTGCATAGTTACAGCTCTGTTTTGTTTTAATTGCTGTGCTGTTATATAGAAAAAAGGAAAGATGAAGAAATAAATTACTGACATGAAGAGAAATTGTAATGTGTTCTGTGTTGAATAAACATTTAATTCAACTCTCCAAATGTTTCATGTTGGCTTTAAAAAAAGTAGAACAGTAAGAAATTATTAATTTTAAAAATTGTTTATCACAAAAGCTATTCCTTAAAACACCAAAACAAAAGGTCCTATTCTCATGGTATTTCCTTCTTTAAAATGAAACAATCTGGCACACATATGACTTCACAAAATGTTCCTTTCAGCTTGATTCTGCTTTTTTTTTTTCTCCCAGATGAAAAATTTCAAGAAACATTCATTTTCCCAGGCCCTAGTCCAGTGCTGCAAGTACAAGGCCTTCCTTCAACTTCTGGAGTTCATGTCCCCAGACACCTTTCAGCTTCTCCAGAGACCCAAGCTGCAGTCCTACAGATGGTCTCCTCGCTAGATAGTCCGACTCACTCCCGAGTCATCCCTGGTGCTGTGCAGGAACCCCCGCGATTTCAAGGTGACACAGCCCAGCACAGATTGTCTCGCTCTCCTCTCCCCCTCCTCCACTGATTCTGACGACCGTACGCGCCCTCATCACACTGGAAACCAGATTTCACATCGGCTGCTTTCTGCTTTCATTAATATTTGGCTGCCACTGTTAAAATGGTACTTCTCAACAGCAACTAAGAGTATTAGTAGCACTCTACCCTTAAAAAGTAGGACTGCGTCTCAGGGCTTACCAGCTCCCAATGCTTTTATACCTTCTGCTAGGCCAGTGGCATTTGCAGAAGCCCGAGGAGCAGCAGCAGGTTAAGGACTACCCTGATGCATGACAATACAAGAACCTAGATAGACAGAGAAGGAGAATGCATTAAATACAGGTGGTTTAAAGCAGTCTGCAGATGTGCACGACAGGCATAAAAGCATGATCAAGAGCAGGTAATAAAACATCCTGCAAATTCTACCTTGGATACAAAAAGGTAGTGATATATTATGATTCATAGTTCTGTTTTGGTTTTTTTTTTAACAGTGGAATGCATTTCTCAGACCTCAAGGCCAGATCCTTGCCAAATTTCAAGTTCCTATGTCAAATCCCTGAGACACAGAGCTGCTCAGAAAAAGAAAGATAATATGGCTTTTACATGAAGATTGCCTCTCTTCCTCTCCTTGCTTCCCTCCTCACTCTGTTAATTTTACTCTTGAACCAGCTAATGTTCCCCCAAAACTCAATGAACAGAGAACAAAAGCAGCCTCAAGACAGAAACAATGTGAGAAATTCTCCTTTCAGTCATCATAGGAAACTGAAAACAAGGACTTAAGAGTGAACTGACCAGGTGACACTAACACACACTGCTGTGTGCTTCACATACACACACACAGACTTGCATACACCAGAACAGAGACCCATAATTTAGGTAACTTGTAAAGGATCCCAAAATACTTGAAACAAATGTATAAACCCAGTGCTTGTATTAACCACTGTTTTATGAATAAGGAAAAAGCAAGGACTTGGAATGTCAACTGAAAAGCAAAAAAGATCAGTTCCACCACACAGACCTCGGTAAAGCCATGTCAAGATGAAGACTATAAGGCACATTTTCAAGGCTTCAACTGCTCTTTAGAGCCTCCTCTACCACTTGGTTTACTATGAGCTTTTGCTTAAATGTGCTTGCTCAGAACATTTCCTTGGATCCATCTGCTTCCCACCCCATGTCCTCCTTAAAGGCTCCTCCAGCCTTGCAGGTCTGCTTCCACTTTGTGAGAATAAGGGGTGCAGAGTGCATAAAAAGTCCTTAATGTTCAATGGCACATGATTTGCATCTTCACTTTGGAAGCAAAAAATGTGACTTCAGAGCTGATATTTTATAAGGTTCTTTTTAAGGTGCTCCAGAATGTTTCCAGTGTCATATAACAACTTTACAATTGTAAACTGAATCATGTAAGAACAGACATAACAAAGAATTGACCAAGTCCCTACTGACAGACTCCTCCATATTGGAAAAACGCAGAATTTTATGTTTATGCTTGCAAGCACAGCTGATCTTATAAAAGTTCTCCATGATGTTATCCTCCGGCCTGATCCAAACAATGCTGATCATGGAGCAGCAGACTGACAAGTGAAAATACAACATATAAGTTTCCCTCTCTGTATTCAGAGTACTTGGTCTAACTGCAAGTATTCCCAGTGCAGCACTACATTACTGCCAGGACCAGGGTAAGACTATCAAGCTAACTCAGGCATGCCTTTCCTTGCAACACCAACATATTCTATGTGTGCTGCAGATGACTTTAGGGGCATAGTGATGGTGGAGCAACAGCACTTCAGCACTGGTGAGGAATTGTACCCAGTTGTCTGGAGAGTTTGTAAAAATATGCTTCCAACTTTTAAGGAATTTCCACCCTTGCAAGTTTTCAAAACTTGCTAAGACCCCGAACAACCCTGTCGACCATCATGGATAACTTTGCTTAGATGATCTTCAAAAGTCCCTTCTACTCTTAATGTTTCTTCTCAGGATTTTGAGATGTTTGAGCATTTTAAAAAGAAAAAAGAGGATAGTCCAAGCAGCCTGCAAAAACACTCTCTGCAGGTCTCAATTATCTAGTAAAATACCACTGTGTACCAAGTTAACCTTTGTGAAAAGCAAAGCATTTTTATTTGCAACAGTGACGTGACTCCACGCCCCTGCTGGGTGCTGTACTGTATTCCTTAGATACTCCCGCTGATTTCTGTGGGAGATAATGTCTTATTCTATGTGTGACAAGACCAATTCCCTCACCCCCCACCCCACACCTCCATCATTCATCCACAGAGTGGATAAACATTGTTTACTGCCTATTAGCCCAGTGAAAAAAAGAGTGAAAGACAGGGGACTACAAAGGCTTTCAAGTACAATGTGTGGACTGGAAAGCTGAATCTGAAGTACAGTCACTGTAGAATTCGGAGAGATGACCGTGTACTCGAGTTAGCATGGGGTAATGAAGAGTCCTCAAGATCCAGCAGATCAGGACAAGTCTCTTGCCTCCTGGCACAGGGAACAGGAGGTTTGTAGTTACCGTGTTTCACAGGTGCTGCTGGACCTGGCACTCAGCAGTCTCACGCTGCTCCCAGCTCACCTAAACAAAGGCCTTCAATGCAGCAACAAAGAATCAACAAATCTTTCACCAGGCTGGTTCCCTGTTCCACTGCTTCCCAGGCTAATGCCCTAAACTTTGATTGTGAACCTGACCTCTGTGACTTACTCTGTGCCAGACACGTGACCCCTCTCATCACTGCTGAGAGCACTGCTCAGAGAGGACAATCCCCAGTTTGGGAGCCACTGGCTGAGGAAAACTGGAGCTGCACCTTTTGCCCTGCTCTGCTGGAGCTGCCTGTCATGTGAGTCACTCCTGCAGGAGAAACACAAACCTCCGATGTTCTGTCCTGGCAGGGAAGTAAGAGAGCGAATCACTGAAAACAGACTGCCCACTTTCACTTCGTGTCTCTCAAGTATAATGATGGAAAATTAGCACAACATGATTTAAGTGGAAAATACAGAGTTGACTAAAACACTGTACTTAAAATTAATAGCTGTGGAGCTGCTTTTTTCTTTTTTGCATTAGATTTAACCACCATCAAAAAAATGGTTTAGTTCTGTTTTAAAACATACAGGTAGCTTAAAGCTGCATAAATATCCTAGGATCAAAATCATATTCTCACTGATTTAAATGAGAATGAGCAGTAATTTTTTTTAAAGAAATACTGTATATGTTGATAAAAATACATGTAAGAGGTAACAGCAAAGCCTAAAAAACATTACACAGCACAAAACAGCATGAAAGTTGGGGGGAAAGGAAGAGAAGAATCTGTATTCTGTTTAAACCACCTATTATTTAGACTGTAAGTTTTAATCAGAAATATTTTGTTCATTTACATTAATGTTTCAAGAACACACTGACGACATTCTCTCGTATGAGAAACACGGATCTTATTTACTGACATTAAACCAGACATACTCATTAAGAGCACCAATTACTGCTGGAAGTTCTGTTGTAACTGTAAACAGCTCAGTTTTTATTAATGGCATAAAAAGACTTTAAAAAAAATCAGTCTTATAACGGATAGTTTTAGTTCATATTGTTACTTTTTCCTTAACTAAGTTGGAAATTCTCAGTTAAAACACTGAATTATTGGCAGTTAACGACTAGCCTTATACACAGAAATTCACTTTGTAGACCTCTGCACTGAGTGAAGGTAGAAATTACTTCCTGAATGACAAAAGTTCCTGCCTCAAACTTTAAAAAGCAGGACAGCTTTTTTTCTGTGTAAGATGTCTAATTCAGGCTTAAGGATAAGTTCTGCCAGGGCTAAAATCTTAACAGACATGGATATGTCATCATAGAAACAATACATTTAATCTAGGGAGTATAAAAAAGTATCATATTTTGTCTCAAAAATCAGTTGGTTTAAAAATAAAAGTCATGTTTGAATAAATGTATTCTTAGATATGCTACATATTTACAGTGGTTTAATAATACAGACATGTTATGCCATTCAGGTGCATTTTAAATTAAATTTTAATTTCCAATCAAATGTAGTTTGATGTAAATATGGAATAACAGGAACTAATCATTAACTGAAAAACAAGATATGCATAATTTACTGTTTTCTAGGAAAATGACAGAAGTAAAAATTAATACTCTGAGAGTATGTTGAGATAAAGTAACAATCCCTGATATAATTCATTCCTTTACAAAAAAACCTCTGCAAACTACCACAATATCAAACAATGAGAATCACTTGCTATTTACAAAAGTTATCAAAAGCATAAATTCAAATCAAGATTAGGAGAATCATTTATATCAGGGTTCCCTACATTCAGATTCAAGCTGTGATGAAATCACCTATTTCCACTATTCAGGGTTCCATATATTAGGACTGTTTTTGAATTAATGCATTAGATAAATGATATCTGGGGGAGATAGGGGAATACAAAGACTGGTCAGGAGAGGTAAGACAAACATGTCTGGTATCATTATTAAATCAACCAAATCAGAAGAGCCCAGGATATGACTGGGGTGTGGTACTCAAAGAGAATGTTTGTAAGAGTGTCCAAGTTTAGCATCGAGAATAGGCAGGCCTGGAAAGCCCATGGGAATAAGATGCATCTGTTGTTGTAGGCAGCCCCAGCAAAATGTTACTGGTTCACTAGCCTGGGGCAAGCTTTTTCTTTTTTTCCTTCTTTTCCTTTTTTGACAGCCAAGCACAATATTAGCTTGCTTTTTCGCTTTTTTTTTTTTTTT
>VZRQ01008997.1:414068-445751 GCA_013397975.1 Machaerirhynchus nigripectus
GCGGCTCCTGGGCCGGGCGGGGAGAAGCGGGGGCGGCGGGGTCGGAGCTCCCGGGCGGCAGCCGCGCCCCCGCAGCCGCGCCTTCGCTGGCAAACTTCGGCTCCGCGCTCGGCCCTCCCGCCGCGCCCGGGACGGGCTCTAGGGCCAGCATCGCCGCCAGCCCGGGAAGGGTTTTCCTGCCACTGCCGCCCTGAGCTGGCGCCGAGGGAGAACACGGCCGCAGGGGCCCGAGACCCAACCCACGGCGAGTGAACTCAGAAGTAGCGGGTCTGAGGAAAAAGACGCTTCCCAGCCCTTGGTTTGTTGGGGTTTTTGTCTTGGAGAACTTGGAGAAAGGAGACTTCTCTCCCTTTAGTACATACAGAATATTTAAATCAATATTTAGGTTTAACTCACTGCACACTTCTCAAAAATGTCGTTTCCATATACTGTTTTTCTCAGTTGTGGGTGCTCTTTTGGGTCAGACAGTAAAATGTGACGGTTTCCCTGAGAAAGAAAAAAGAAAGATGGGGCACGTGGAAACTCTTAACTGTTCACAGGTGGGCACAGAAGATTTACACAATTGGAAACATTTTTTAAAATCTGCTTCGGTACAGCATCCTGTCACGACTAGAGACAGGAAGCCATTTGCTCAAAACAGAAGTTCCCAGGAATGCTTCTGGTTCCTCAACTTCACACTGTCACTCCTGTTCAGTTTTCCAAACAGTGCTCTTAGAAGTGCACTCAGAAAGCTGCCTGGCCCCACTCACACTGAAATTGGTGATGGCAGTCAAGGAGGAGATCAAGTTAAGGACATTAGTTCATTTATTATATTTCCAATGTCATAAATTACATTAAAATACAAATTTTCAATATAATTTTTTTCTTTCTCCTGAGCTTGTCTTTGCTGTATAATCCATACACTGAGTGGAAAAGAAGCTGATCACATGCAGTTCTTATTTTAAAATCATAGTATTTGTGCTGGTGTCTCAAGTGCAAGATTATTAATGACCAAAATTGTTTTGTGATTAAAATAGAGCAGACAACTCACACTAAAAAGAGATGAATTTTTTATTAATACCCACCAAACAATACAGAGAAAAAAAAACCTCCATAGCACACCAATGTTTGAACAAACACAGTAGAAGGACAAAAAAAGAGAACACTACTAACAGAGGTAAGAAACCAAACACACACAAAGAGGGATTGCACAGTTCGGCGTTCAGTATCGCCACACGTTGTGTGTGTGAGGTGACAGAACAGAAGAGCAAAGGGTCATGCCACATATTTTATCACAATTTATATAAATTTTAATTCTCATAAAGTTAGCCTTTGTCTTACTCTTTTTTTTAAATAACTATCAAATTAACAGATAAATTCTCTCTGTGGGTTTGAAGAGAAATACTTCTTCAAAACAGGGTACTGCTTTGCTTTTACTTCAATATATTTATCACCAACAATATATTCACTTCTATGTAATAGTCAAATACCATTCTTCCCAGGTAACTAGAAAACTATTTACAACTGAATTCAACTAGAAGCCATCTGATGAACTAATAATCTGTATTAAAATGTTTTTCTGCAGTATTGTCATTATTATAAGCATGAATAAACTTTACCTTAGAAAGTTACAGTAGTAAACCTTGCTTTGTTTCAAGTTAGGTTTTCTTTTAAAGAGAGGTACTGAAATTATCTATTCACATCTGCTGAGTTCCAAAGGCAATCACAGCAGTATGTCACATTAAAATATGACATATCTAGAAGGGAAATAAATCAAAAGTCATTAAATGACTTTATTTGAGCTTTCTTAATAAATTTTAAGATATATTTGTATAAATATATATGTAGACCTAGTATTTATTGAACTATGCAAAGAAAAAACAGCATGCAATACAAAGAAAACATTACGGAGTGTGTCAAGTATGCTGAAATCAAGTATCATGAATACTGAAGGCTGTAATTTCTTTCTTCATTGCCTAAGAAGAAAAAAAGACAAATTAGAAGTCAGTGTGAATACAAACTTAAGAACCCTGTTTACCTCTTCATCAAAAGAGGCAAGAATCTGTCCAAACAATTGTTAGTAATGCTCTAGCCAATACATGTGCTACCACCATCACTGTTGGTTCTATACTCACTGGCCCCAACACATCCTTATGCACCCAAAATAGAGAGTAGGCTAGAAAGACTGCAGGGATCTGTATCAAGGGACTATGGATCTCTATCAATGGTGTTTTCAACAATTAGAGAGCCGGGAGATGGTTCCCAAAGAGCCACAACGAAAAGCTGAACTGTTCTTTTCTGCACTCTGAATAAATACTTGTTGAAGTGTCTATCTTCATACAGTAGAACTTATTCCTGGACTGACTTGTGTGGTCCCTCTGAATAGATATTCTATGGTTAAAGCTCAAAGAAATAGAAAACAAAGAAAGAAATCAAGTTCTGTCACAAAAGCTCACAAGCCCCAAGATAACAAACAAATCCCTTCTCATGCTAAAACATGTCATTATGATAGATGAGAGAAGGGTGCATTTTTCAGGAATGGCATCCCTGAATCTGTTGCACAATCAGAGCAAGAGCATCTGATCTGACTCTTTATCAGATGTGGAAGAAGAGATCAAGATGACCAGGAGATGACCAAGAGAAGAGGCTTCCTGGGTTTTTTAAGGAAGACCGAGATGCATAAAGAATTTTATCTATTCTTAAGCATGACCACCTGAAAGACAAATGGATTCAAGGACCTTGAAGCTGAAGACTGAATATCCAACCTATCTAAATCAACTCAACACTGGCAATGTCAGACTGAGAAAATGGGCTCCTGTGGAATATTTCTGCCAAGTTCTGACAATCTGGAAATCCTCTCTTAAAGGAAGAGATTACAGAATTTGACTTGTTAGCATGAAACCTTCATAGGCAGGAAGCTCCCCATATATGAAATTAAAGATGCTTGAGCCATGCTAGATAAAAAGAAAGTCTGATGAGATTAGACACTAAAGTGTCTTATTCTTGTTATGCTTCATACTTAGTTTCTTTTCAAGAACGTAATGACTACTATACAAGTGTTACCACGTGTGACTGCCCGCAAGAGGAGAACGAGGAAGTGACAGACTGAGAAAAGCACCCTCCTTTCACAGCACCCCCAGCACTGAAAAGATTCTGGAGCTGGAGTAGTGACAGACTGAGGTTAACTGCTTTGAGAGGGCTCTGGGGGGGAGCCATCGTCTTCAAGCCTTTTCCTGCTGAAACTGCCAACAACTAAGCCAAATGCAACAATGGTTTTGCAACATGGATAAATGTCTTCCAGACTGTAATGAACAAATCTTGTAACACAGGCAACTAAGCAGCAGTGAGTAATACTAAATAACCATGATGTTCACAGGGCACACATACGTATGCATAACACACACACACCTGTAACAGTGACAGAAAGTGCTACAAGACAAAAAAAATTACCTTCACTAATTCGTTTTTGTCACCATCTTCCCGATGTTGGTAAATGCACTGGCTAAGGACAGCATATAGTTTTTCCATGCGAAATATACTGACGTTCTCAGTTACCACGGCAATAGAATGCAACACTTGCTGAAGAAAAAAAAAAATGGAAACCAGAGTTCAGAATAGCACAAGATAAGCTGCAAACAGAAAAGGTAGGACATAGCACAGATGTATGGCCAACTTCCCATGTGAAACTTTTTAACTGCTGCCATGTAAGTGACTGTACACTCTTGTATGCGCTCATCAAGTTCTAGGCCTATTACCAAGCAAATAAACGAAAAATCTAAAACCCTAAACAAAAAAACCAGCCCAAACAACACCAAGTAGCTACAGTTTGGAGGTTCAACCAGCTTGTTGTCTGCAAGTGAGTTCCAAAATGGCTCTCTCACAAGAGGCAGGTTCCAATGGCACCCATGTTAAGGAATCGAGTTTTCTAGAAGATGCATTTCATGACTGTAGCTCTGTCTTCACAGCTGAAACATCTGCAAGGGCTCTACTGTACCACTTCTCCACTGGGCAGTACCTTCAGAGCACAGGCTGCTGGCACCCTGACTCTAGAGAAACCTATCCACTAAACAGGCAGACATGAACAACAGCTTCCTCGCAAGGGGAAGTGGAGGGGCAGGCACCAATCCATCTCTGCTCATTGGTGACCACTGACAGGACCCGAGGGAACAGCACGAAGCTCGGCCAGGGGGAATTTAGGTTGGATATAGAGAAGCAGTTCTTCACCCAGAGGGTAGTCAGGCAGTAGAACAGGCTCCTCAGGCAAGTGGCAACAGCACCAAGCTTGACAGAGCTCATGAAACATTTAGAAAATGCTCTCAAGCACACGGCAGGATTGTTGCGGGTGCCCTGTGGAGGGCCAGGAGTTGGACTCTATCCTTGTAGGTCCCTTCCAACTCAGGATAGTCATCATTCTATGAACAAAACCCCAAGAAATTTGTTTGCTTAGGAAGCCTGTCTTAAGAAGTTAAGAAATGGAATGAGAAGAGAGAAATTATCATGGCAGGTAAACAGCAGCCTCCTCTGGTTTGACCCACCTCCAGGACCTCAACCTGGCAGTTTCCTGAATTCTCCTCACTGCCACATCTCCTGAAGAAGGCCAGATCCTTCTACCCTCTCCAATTCATGCAAAGGAACTTGTTTTACCCCCTGCAGCTAGGCACATTTTTGACCCTTTCTCCAGCTGTATCCTAGGATAGCAACTTCTCTCCTACAGGGAACTGGAAAAACCTTGTAACACTGTACCTACATGAATGCAATATTCTATCACTGAATTTTGAAAGCATTTGAGAAGAGCAGGTATTAGTATTCTATCCAGGATAAAGGATAAAATACTAAGGATAAAATACTAAAGGATAAAATACAGGGACCTTTAAGTCAACCTATAAACTTTTAAGTTAAAAGTCATCTCTGCTAAAAATCAAGGTACTCTTCCAGTTCCTAACAAATAAAAACATGCAAACAGCAAACCAAAACAACCCCCCAGTCTATCATAAAGACTGCCAAGACACTAATAACCAACAATACTAGCAGTTTGTCAGTGGGCTGTTTTAAAATCTAACAAGCCCTTTTAGATTAAAAATTAGGAGAGAATCCAGTCTCCTAAAATCTAGTTCACCAAAAGCAAGAACAGCAATCTACACCAGTTGTGGAAACAACAGTCATAGTCCATTACAGGTTGAATTATTTCACAAGCTATAAATCTCTCCCTTAAATTGTCTGAATTGGCATGTGTCAACAACTGACTTAATTTACAACTTTGTATGTAGCAAGAAAATGTCCCACTTTGGTATTAACAATATTAGAATTTAAACTTACTTTGAGCTCACAGTAATCCACAAACACTCTCTGTGTGCCATTTTTCATGGCCCTCCCAACACATCCCAGCTGTTTCTCTTCCACCTGAGAAGATCTCGCACGAGTCGTACGGTGTACCAACAAATCTGGAATGACACAAACTTCTTAAGTCAGGATTTCTCTTTCCTTGGAATACAGTATGAGTGAAGTATCCTGTACTTGGAAAAGAGAACTTCTCTGCAACAACAGAAACAACTGTTACCATTTTTCACTGATAAATGCTTTACACTTTTACTGCCTTTCTGGCAAAAATCACTGCTCCATAAAAACAGGAAACTTGGACACAAAAAAGCAGGGTAAAACCAGGAAAAAAGGTTTACAATGCCATTACAGCACTGCACTGTAAAACTACAAAGTTATTTAGGTTAGAAAACACATCTTACACTGCTAACACTAGGACATAACTTTTCTATTCCACGTGACCCTGTGTGCACGCTGCTTGAAGTACAGCTTTTTAACTTACGCTTCTTTTTTCTGGAGAGATGCTCATGCAATAAAAGAAAGCCAATGATTATTTTTCAGTTAGGTACCATTTGAAAAACAAACTGCAGAATCAGAAACCCAGCAGCTGCAGAAATGCATGAGTTTGGCTGGCATAACTTGAGGGGCAGCACTATTATGCAAGAAACACGGTACACTGATTTGAGAGAGACAACAGAGAACAGAAATCAAGAAGGCTAAAACCTAAGTAGAGTAACCCTCCTTAGAAAGAAAAAGAGAGTAAATGACCTGTTTGATCTTTCGCTTACCATTTGAACCCCCATCTTCAGAAGTTCCAGCTTTTTGACAATCTGGCATCTCACTCTGCTCTCTTAGGTCTGAATGTTCTTTCTTTTTTCCAGGAGATTTACCCAAAAGGAGAACTCTCTCTCTTTCATTTTCTGTTCCATTTTTCTGTCGTTCTTGAAGTACATTTTCATGTTCTTCGATAGGAGTATCCTGAGAGGCTGCAAGTTCAGTGCAATCTGTGTTAGACTCTTCATTACTCTCTACTTCATTTTCGTCTTCAGGAATTTTATTTTCTTTATTGAACTGAACATTCCTCTTCTTTGCTGCGATACTTGAAGACTCTCTATTCCTTCTGCGTTTTCTTTTTGACTTATCTACAAAAAGATACAAGCAAAAGTCATCCAAAACATTACCAAAACAAGAAGCATCCTCTTCTTACTTTACTGACAAGGAAAATGACCAAAAGAGCTCAAGGACCACTGCCCATCTCCCTAGACGTGTGTAGAACAAAAGCTGCAATTTAATGGGGTCAGTTAGCTACTAGATTTTAAAAAATCCAGCTACAGAATTTAATTCACAGAACTATCAGCTTCAAGAGGTTATGAACACGAAATTCTTACTTTAGATACTGCAAAGCAAGATTATTAGGTGACTTAGTAAGTGATCTAATATATGTGACCAACAGAAACACATTTGGAGATGAGTCCTCTAAATCTGTAAACTTCACAAGTTGTACACATGTTGGGAAGAACTGGAGACGCTTTTGAGGGAATATTTGCTGGAGAAAAAAATCATCCATAGAGATTCACACCTCAAGCTTTCTGATTCAGTTAACCTTGTTCAAAACAAACTTGGCATTTTGCCTTCCAGAAAACCCCACCATTCTTTGTACTAATGGATACCACGCATGGCCTATAGGTCAAGTCAGTGGCAAAATTCCCAGACATGCCAGCAAGACCAGGACGTGTCACACTATGTCAGGTGTTTTAACTGAAAGAGACCCAAGGCCCCTTCTTTTTTTCATGTCTTTTTCATGGTAAAACGGAAGAAATAATTATCTTTCCTTTACATGCCTATGATTATTGCTCCCCTTTTTTTAACCCTTTCCCCTTCAATTAGAAATGACAGTAAGGGGTGGCATAGAGTTTAATGTTTCAGGGTAGGGAAGGGGAAAACTGTTGCATATAACTAAAAACTAGGTAAGCATTCAGAAACTGCCATGTACAACTTTTTTGACTTTAAGAGGCAGCAATGAAGGAGCCATTAAATAGCAGTTGGGCCACCAAGGGCAGTGTCTTACAATGTCAACCAGCCATTGTACTTGAACTTTACAACCATAAAGTTGTAAAGTTCAAGTACAATGAACTTGAATGTCCAGAATGACCTCTGCATAGGTCACGAGAACAGAGACTTTAGCACCTTCTCCAGGAAAGTCTGTAAAACACAACTTGCCTTTAGAGCAGGGGGTACTGGCATCCACAGGCCTTGCTGGCATCTTCAGTTTTTCATGACACTTTGGGTCTGTTTTCTTACACCCAGGAACAGAGTCCTCCTTTGGCATTACACAGAAGTAAGAGGAAGCACAGTCTGAACCTTGCAATAAAGAGAGAGCAAAGAATTGTGTCTTGCATGGCTGGTTACAAATACTGAGACAAGTCTTTAAATCCTCAGTGGCAAAAAATGTACCTCTTTGCTTACGAGACTCTTTGATTTCTTGGCAGCGTTGCTCAAAATCTTCATCCATTTCCTCCCTCACTATGGAATAGGCAGTATCTCTCAAGGCACAGGCTCTGTGCCTGAGGAGACGATCTGAAATTTTACAGTCAGAATTGAGTACTTTCTACCAGCCAATGAACTCCTTTATTTTGTTTACTTAGAATGTTTTTGATCTTGTCATAGGTAGATTCTGAAAGGTTATCTCAGTCAATATTTCCAGCATGCCAACAGAAATGTTAATTATTAAAGCAAAAGCAGTAGTTTCCAGTCAACATGTCTATCACAATTTCATGCCCAAATAGTTTATTTAATGCTGCAACACTCACAACCTGGCCAGAAATGCTCCCTGGGGATCTTTTAAATGATCTAATCCCACATCTACTGTACACAGATGACATTTATCAACTTCTGCATTTAAAATTTTTACAAATTAGGGATAAAACCACATCCTTACCTCCAGGATCTTTAACTGGGTTGTACTCTAAAGCATTGCTACAGATTAGATCAATGTCTTTTAGAAAGTCTCTTGCAGTTGGGTACTGGTGCATGTCAATCTTGGAGAGAACTGTGGAGAGGTCCATGGGTTGTTTAATAACAGCATTGTAATCGGGTACCTACAAAGGAAATATACATGCTCAGAGATTTAACATAGCAGCTACCAAATGTAATTATTTTCATAAGGTCAAATAAAGGACTTATTAAAAACCCAATATGACACATCCAAAGCTGCAGAAATTACCCAATTAGTTTCTTGAAAACAGAAGGGCTATTTCAGCTGGCTTTGAAGAGACAGACTAGAAAGGGGAAAACAAAGAAGCAGGGAGGTCAGAAGAATGTGTGGGGCAGAGAAGGGAACCAGCACCCAGAGTGGGACTCGTTTCACTTCTTTTCAGAAAATAACAGCAAAGAAACCTTTCTCAGTAAAGTCACCTGAGGTTCTCTTTGTTGTTTGCAGCAAGAAAAAGGCTGCAGGAATTACACCTTTGAAGCATCTGTCCTAGGCACCTAGAATGAGACAACTGGACCCAGAGGTGCCCATTTCTTTACTCAGAAAATAGAAGGAGCCTGATGACTAGTTTAGATGAGAACATCTATGTTTGTTTAGATTATTCACATCTAGAAACAACAAGGAAAGGAAATAAGTCAGTGGACATTTGGGGGAACAGGATCTTGTGGAAATGCACAGCTATCTCCAACTGACTTAGAAGTATGTGCCCCAGCTTCCACTTATTTAATGAATTAAATGAGAAGCTTATGGGAGGAAGAAAAAACCACACAGCCTTTATGGTTAATCTTATACCAAGGAAAGCCCCCTGAGAAGAGAATCTGAAAACCTGAGAAATTGCTGCTTCTACTCCTGTTCCTGCAGAAATTATTGACAGACAATTAAAGAGCTTTAGGCTTTATTAAAACAGCCCTAGAAGTATTGTTTATAAATACAGAGAAAAAGAGAGATCTCTCCTTTTTAGTGCTGTAATACACCTACCTATGAAAGCCTTTTTGTGAGCAAACTGTATTGGCATTTGATGTAATTGGCACTTGGACTAGATGATCCTTGTTGGATGACCCTTCTAATGGAAATAGTCTCAAGTTTTAAAGAGGTTTTAGAAGGAACACAGGGACTTCAGCAAACACTCAAATAACAGACATCTGAGTGCCCCAAAGAGTTAAAAAACATAAAAGCAAAACAAAAATTAACTTCTGTTTCCTGGAAATTCATTATGCTATGATCCTAAAGACAAAGATAAACCTTCCTAGAAAGAACACACTAACAGCGAGGAACATACACACAGAGAAATTGTGAATACACACAGCTATAATGGTATTGCAGATCAACACTAATTTACCTCCTCTGGGTCAACAGGCTTTGTGAATGCCCTGAAACGTCTGTCAATGACAAGTCTGTGAGTCACATCCCTTAAGTAAATCCTCAGTTCACGCAATGTATCCTCTTCCTGCTCCTCCAGCTGTCTTATTTCTTCCTCTGTCAGCTGTCGGGGCTTAGGTGGTGGTGCTACAGGCAGAACTTCCAATGGGCGCCGAGCTTAAATTAATGGGAAAATTTTAGTTAACTGATGGTACTCAAACAGAAGCACATGAAAAATAATTGATAGAAAATTACCCCCAAAGGAAACACTGTATTAGCTGTTAACTTACAGTTAACAAAATTTTATACTTTGAATATCCTCACCTGAGTTGTTTCTCGATGCAGGAGGTTCAGCAGCTTGCTTCATAACTAAGTCCTCAAAAAAACTTCTTCTTTCAGCACAGGTAGGCCACTGGATTTTGAAAACTTCTTCATGATCCTTATTAAACAAAGCTTTTATCTAAAGCATGAGGAGAAAAGATATTTCAGATGTAAGGCTACACAGATTTTTTTATAATCTATTCCAATACCTTTCTAAACTAAACTGAATACTCATCTGGGTAAGACAAGCTATGTAAAGTCATCTTCTTGGCTTTAATAGGCTAAATTTTCATAGCTTGGAAAATTAAAACAACTGCTCTGAGGAGTAGTACCTTCTAGAGTTTAGGCTCCATGAAAAAAATATGTGATAAACCACTGAGAAAGAGGTGACAGTCACCACCTCCAAGGCTAGTTACTTTGTATCTACCTGCCTTTCTGCTCTTTAGCTCGAATCTTTATGGCAGCTATAGAGGGAACAGGCAAGGTTCAACATACAAGTGACAGCTTTTTGCTAAGGTGGCTTTGTACTCTGTTTTTCCAACTCTATTACCAAAGGGTATGGAAGTAATTTCATTCCTTATTTCAGAAAGCATTTATTAACAGCATAAAAACTCTTGCTACTGAGACAAAATAATCAGAGCAGCACATTCACATTTTGAACACCTTCCTTTAACACTCTGATGTTGTTTCTGAAATCCCAGTGCAGCTTGAGTGGAGGGGGGGTAGTTGTACCACCACAAATGTCTAGAAAGCTCAGCATGTAGTCTTACTGAATTTTGTTAAGGAATACAACTAAAAATTGATTTCCAAGTTACTTAAATGGAAGCTGGACCTTATCTTTCTAATTTGTCAAGTTTTCACCTAGATGTAAAAAAAACCCTGAAACAGTAACAAAATTATTTCAAATTACATTCCATCAGTCACGGTGTGACCACTGTACTCTTTCAGTAAAAACATCTTTCACTTTTCAGTAACGCAATCTTTTTCCTATCTACATCTCAAGCACTGTATATTCTTCACTAAGCACACACCTCATAATCTTGCGGTCACCAAAATGATCACCTGAAACGAATTTGTACATCTGTCTAATAAGCATCAGTGTGTGAGAAGGTTGAAAGAGGTGGGTTGAAGTCAATCTTTTTACTCAGAAAACACTTTAGACAAAAGCTTTCAGTATTGTTTTGTCTAAGCAATTTTTAAGAGACTGGGCTTGGGTGCTTAAATAGTAACAATAGGAATTCTGTTGGCAGAGTATTCCTGTCCTGGGTTACAGTGTATTCTATTACCATCTTCATCAGCTGTTGAGACCAGGTGTAACAATGTTTCCTGCCTCCTCCCTCCGGACTCCATCTCCTGTTAATGGGCCCAACAATGCCCTGCCACATGTCTCATAGATAACTCACTCCTGGACTATCTCCTGTTAATGGGCCTATCAGCGCCTTGCCTCATGACTCACCAACCCACTGTGAGATGCTCCGCCCAGGGGGAAGGAGCCAGGCATCGACACCTGGATATAGTCTGGGGTTTGCAACACCACAGCCAGCCTCACCTATTGGATTCCCAGAGGACACGGCTACACAACCACCGGACTTTCCGAGNAAAAAAGGAAGAGTAGAAAAAGAATCGATAAATACCTCTTCTGGGAGATCTCCATGTTTCACATCAGTTGTTGCAAGGAGCAGAACTGGAGCAAACGTTGGAATGTTCTGCAGTAGTGTCGTAAAAACAGCTTTCACTGTAGGTCCAACAGTCTCCCACCATGAAGGGATTTGTGGGACGTAAATGATACTTGGTGCTGTCCTTTGAGCTTCTCGCATCAACTGGTAAAATGAAACTCGGGTAAGAAAACTACATCCTGTAGACCAGGATACTAAATAACTACGTATCAGTCAAACTATCTTATGAAATAGGAGCACATGAAGCTAAAACATCAAGACAAACCAATAAATGAACTACTCCTTAACAATAAGGTAAAATTTTCACTTTGACTCAAACACAGACATGGTTACACAGACAGAAACAGACTTGAATCTCTGCCCGATTTCAAAACTACTTAGGTGTAAGAGAACTCCTACAGAGCCTCAGCCAATCTGGTGGTGTGCCCGAAAAAAACAAAAACTAACCCTTCATCAAGGTGTATTAGCCTAGAGAAATTGCCACACAACTGCAACTACACCAATTTCAGTTCAGAGCAGGCACACACCCAACACAGACTGGAGCACAGACTCAACAAACAAAGACCTATGTGAGAAGCCTGTTTACAATTCATAATTTCAAGCACGTTTTATAAGAGGTGACCATTCTTTTGTCTGCCTGAAGAGCTAAATCACAACTTCTTACTACCAAAGGATCCATCAGACCAGATGATATGCTTCAGAAGAGCACAAGCCACTGTTTACAGATGGCACCTCAGTCACAGGAGACAACATGCATCTACTGCCAGAGGGAAGTGACAAATGTCTCCATGTGCTCTCTCAGATTAACAATATTCAGAGAGTTCCTGTCAGAAGGTGGGAAGCGCACATGGTAGATCCAGGCAGTGACTACACAGGGTAGTTACATGTCCACAGATGCAACCATCACATAACAAAAGGAAAATTGCTCCTCCTATGTGACAAACGAGCCATGGAATGTGTCTGTCCTGACTCCTACAGTTCTCAAATGCTGCTACTAAAGGTCAAAATATTTTAATACGGTGATGCCACACAACAGCATATATTTCCTGCCTAAAACTAAAAAAGAAGAAAACCAGCACTAATCTGCTTATATTTAATTTTCCTAGTGATGGAAAGCATGCCAGTGTAAAAATCTAAGTGTTACATGAATTTTAACTCCTTTACTGCATGTACTGCAACACTACAAGCTGTATATGTAAAAAAATATACCCTTTCCCCCCAAACCTTGACTGTCCTACAAATAAAATAAAAAAATTGGGCTTCAGAAAGTGCATGATGCCATTAGGCTTCATGATGCAGAGCCATCTACTGAGAGCACAGAGCCTTAAGCAATGAAAGCTTCCTAGATCCCACAGAGCCCAGCAGCATTTTTTGCCACAGAGAGTGCTTTATTAGCAGCACCTCCCATCTTCCCGAGCTGCTAGCAACACCCTCACTGCTTCCTTTCAAATGGAGAACATGACTATGTATAACATCAGTATACAGTATCATTCCATGCAGAAGAAAAGGGGATTTTCAGACAGAAGTCAACATAACAGCATATTCCAACCAGGCCTCCTCCATTAACAATGAATTTTGCTTATTTCACTAGTTTATATACAGTTTATATTCAGTTCATGAGTCCTACCAGATTAAAGAGAAAAAATATACCTGTGCACATGTTTCTTCTGGAGATGTGGTGCTAACAAACAAAGCAGGCAGGTCTAGTGTATAAACGGGAAACTTCTCCAGGGCATGTATTACTGCAGGTGCCAGATGAAAAGCCTGCCCACACCCTGGATCTTCAACTAATAAGAACCGGGGCCTGAAAGATGTTGGCTGGCAACGAGGATTTCTACAACAGTAAGAAGAAAACAAGTTTAAAAACAAATGATTAATAGGCACACAGATGCTGAAGTTTTTTCCTGTATGCTTTTTTTTTTTTGTAAATATCCTCCATGTTCCACCAAATAATAAGCTGGTCTGTGATCAGGAAGACTACCAAAGCCTGTTTTCTCAAAAACTGGTACAATGTCTCCACTAAGAAATCCTGCCAGTCCCCAGCATGTCTGCCATTCCTTTAGCTGGGTTAAGTAAGAGCTCTTAAATCCTTCAGGGAAACTGTCCAGCCAAATACACCAGCCAATGTCAGTAACCTGATATGGGGCAGAACAACAACTCTCTCTTTTTTAAGCACAAACCAATCAGAGTCTCTTCACTCCATGTACACAACCATTTTCAGTGTGTCTCGACTTCAAGTAGCTGAGATCTCTACACCTGCCAAGTTTAGACAAAATTTGGCCATAGTGCCTGGAGATGGTGGTAAGGAAGAAGCAAACCAACATTTCCAGGAACAAAAAAATCAACATGGACACTGAAACACATTAGAGCTGTTATCTAAAGAAGCATACAATTGGAATGGTTAAATTACTTCTATGGTTTCATCTTTGAATTGTCTATTAATTTCCTAATCATCTTGTTTCATGAGCATGAAACACACTTCATGAAACACACCATAAAGGGGAGGGTTTTTCTACCACAAGACTGTTGTACCTTTACTTGCTCAAGTCAAAGATCCTAGAGACCAAGCTCAGCAGGTCACATTTTCTGGACAGCACAGCGATAGAAAGGGAGAAGAATAACTGACACCCAACAGTGAAAACAATAATCTAATGCTTCAGCTCTTGGTTTACACAACTTCCACAATAAAACATCAAAAGGTTAACAAACTCTGTAGGTTAAAGGTACAAAATGCAGACATTGTTTAAGCTTTTCTCACAGCGTTTTAACAAGCTATTTCTCAGTTTTATTTCTGGTTTAAGATTCTTGGAAGGCAGAAGGGCAAAAGATGGCTACACAAATCCTTAGGGTTTTTTTAAGCTAGAAGGGCAGACAGCGCATTTTTTGGGTCTTGAATCTTTCAAGAAATACCACGGATTAAATCCACATGGTCTAATAATCCGTGGACCACTTTGACTTAGGCAAATAGGGCTGGGCTAGTCAGTTTGATGGGTTAGGGCAGTGTATTTGGTTAGAACATTAGTACCCAGCTGGATCTTCACACTTCTTGCAAATACTGATCAATCCCCACACACCCATCATTCCTTCATCCAGCACCCCTCACAACAGAACAGTTTATAGACCCAGCCACCTTAAAAACATAAACATAAAGGGGACAAACGTTGCCTGTTCAAAGTGAGGAATTCTGCCTTTTCACGATCATGAGTTGGCTTCTCTTCAAAGATTGATGGTGATTCCTCTTCACTGTCAATCACGTCATTTCCTAAAACAGAACTTAAGGATGAGAGCTTTGTAGACTTTCCTGAATAGTCCATATCTCACTCTTGCATTAACACACATTCGAAATCAGTGCAGGAAACCATTCTCTTGTATTTCATTTGAGGGCACACAGTGAATGCTACTTTCTGAAGTGTTCATTCTACAACAGATCTAAGGAGATTGCACAGTCTCTACAAAGCTGTCCTATGTCCCATGATTTGCATCAGGTTTCTCTGTTGACAAAGTTTGGGAGGTTTTTTTTCCTTAGAATAAAGTTGATTAGTAACAACTTCTGTAGTTCCTAGACACCTGAAAAACCTAATGAGGCCACTGCTTTTTGGAACAGGTTCTCCCACCAGATGTGGGGAAATTAGGTGAATGTGATGGCCATGGACTTCCATTTGTCCAGAACTAGTGAGTCAGAATATAAAGACCCACACAACTTCTAAATAAGGCTCCTCAAGATCACAAAAGGAGCTAATTGGAGGTGGACAACAGAGAGGGGGTGCAATTATCCACCTCCCAGCCTCAATGCTTTCATTGTGTTGGTGAGTCTCTGCCTATTTTATTAATGCAAACATCCCAGTTCTACTGGGAGCAATTCTGGGAGAACACTCTCCAGAGATTAGCATGGTAACTAACTATTCACAGGCCTCCACTAATCAAGAGAGAGTGTATCAACTGTGATTTGTTCTTACCAACTGACAAACTAAACCTGGTCAAGGCTAATGCAGTCAGGATCATGAGCTCACTTATGCTATGGAAGCCAAGCCCTGAAGTACAACTACTAAAACACTGTGTATTACAAGTCCCTCACAGCTCCCATCCAGCACTGTGCACATGCAGATTATAAACCTGAAATGTCATTATGGCTGAGATGTTTGTGTGTGTTATTGCACATACCAGAAGCCTTTGGTTTGGCAGAATTTAAACAAGTGGATGTCATTGTTATACCTTGCTGTTGGTCCTTCTTCAGTGCAAGCTCTGCATGGGGAAATACTCTCTGCAAGGCTTGTAAAATTCTTTCCAGAGTATTTTCTAACAGGGGTTTTAAAACAGGTGATAGCGCTCGCCCAGGTGAAGCCACAGCCCTCTGTGAAGCTGGAACAGTCTTCTGCATGGCCATGACAAAATCCTTTGCTGTTATTTTAATTGAAGCGATGTCTAACTGCAGTTTCTCACTCCTTTCATATATCTGAGGATAGCGGCGGCGCAAAGCACAGAGAGCAGCTTCAGCACATAAGGCTTTAATATCAGCACCACAGTATCCTAATAAACAAAACAAGGATCAAACGTTATGTCAGGCTCAGGCAACACCGAAGTCAAGGCCAAGATTTCTGAAGTGCAACAATGAAAGACTTTGCATGCAGCCAAAAATTAACAGCGTAAGGGATAATTTAAAGAATTACTGCACTGCAGAGAAGTTTTGTTATGTGTCTCACAGCCTGATATCCTGCACTAAGGAAGCAGCCTCCTAGTCAAAACTTTACTCCTGGGAAAGATGGCTTAAACCCATTCAGTGTTCTGAGAAAAAAAGAAAACTGAAAGCAGCATCTATCTTAGTTTGCTCCCAAGACATGCCAGCTGCGTCACTGTCTCGCTCTACAGCAAGGCACAAGAGCTCAAGAACTGCCTGGAACAAGCTCCGGCTCCCCGCGACTCAAGTCATGTGCAGTAACCTACACTGCTTTAAAACTCACCAACACATTTCTCAGCCAGCTCTTCAAGAAACTTGTCCAATGGCTTCAGGGTCCAGTCTCGTGTGTGAATTTTGAAAATCTCTTTTCTCGCCTGTAAACAAAACACTTGCATTTTAGTTTGCCCTAAATTTTCTCTTAAAACAACCACAACACAAAATCCCCAAAACCCTCACACTAATACAAATACTCTTCTTATCTGCTTAACTCTGAAGTAATTTAAAGGTCAGTTAACATGCACTGTTTTTTCAAGCAGGAGATTTCCTAATTCTAAATTTGTTATATTAAAGTCTTGCTAGGGGCTGTAATGAAATAAAAGTCATTTACATTTCCCATAAAAAGTGAGTTTTCACAAGTGTGAGATCTTGAAGAAAATACTGTAATAAAAAACCCCAAACTTATCTGCAGTTTTGCAGAAAATTCTCTCAGATTCAGCAAAATTTCATGGTGACAGTCTTGTTAGTTCATCGAATTTGCTCTTCTGCCAGCTCATGCAAGGAAAACAGTCCTAGCACTCCATTCCCAATTGCTAATGTTACTACCAAGCAGAAGAATAATTATGACTCAAATTACTGTCACTCATCCAGGAAATGTCAAATGTTGCCTATCCCGATCTCTGATCATAGCAGGACTTTCACTGAAGTATTTCATGGTATACAGACTAACTATGGCAGATTTCTAAAATTCTTCCACAGTGGGGAAGCGTGTATTGTATCTGTTTCATGGCACCTCCTCTCCTTTTCCTAGGAGCAGATAAAAACTGAAGAAAAATGTTTGTGTTAAACGCACTGTTCAGTGCACTTTTACTAGCCTTCAATCCAGCACTTTCCAAAAAGTGCTAAGAAAATGAACTATCAGTGATAGCCAGAAAGAAAACACAAAAGCTGCATTCCAGTTTTGCCCACTAACCCCACTCACAATACACTCACTATATTTTTTTTTAATTGCCTATTGTCATTGAACTAGAAGCTTCCCTAGCCCTGCACCTGTACAGTGACTCAAATTTTTGTCCAAGTCCTTATTACTAAGTACCAATAAGAACATCAGTTTCTAACATACTTAACTGGTTCCAGCACCAGCCTGGATCAAAGTTTTTGTTACCAAAAAAGAATTCTTGTCTGCACACCATTTCTTTCAATTTCACAATGCGATAGCAGTAATTCCTAACTAAGTCACACAGTCTATTTTAAACATTTCGGTGAGTAGCAGCACTCCATTTTTTTCCTGGTCACAGAGAAACCAAAACTAATTAGAGAACTAACTACCTATTAGTTAGGTTAAGGCAGTCAGCTTAACAATACATATTCAGTGCCAGGTCTGCCCTCCACAGTACAGCACAGTCTCTCCAGAGCCCTCTTTTGTCCAAGTAGTACAGTACTGAGGCGACTTTCACCGCTCCACAATCCTGCTGTGTTGCAGGGGTTTGTTACAAAGATGGACTCTGCCACACTAAGCACTGAGGTTGAGTTGAAGTTCTGACCTCTTTGTTTGGTAAGCTGAAGAGGAACTCTCGATCAAAGCGTCCTGGTCTCCGTAAAGCAGGATCTATAGAATCCAGTCTGTTGGTGGCCCCTATTACCACAACCTCTCCTCTGCTGGCTAAGCCATCCATAAGTGTCAGAAGTGTTGATACAACAGAGCTAAGAAAAGAATACTGTTTTCACTCAGCAGTTCAGTTAATTTTCTTCAGTTCCACATAATCACCAATGCTCACTCAAAAAGGACAAGCTCTTATTGATAAAATGCTGACTAGAAAAAGACAAATCATTTTAAGACATAACAAAATAGATAAGGTATCACAGACCTTGTGCTGGTATCAAGTTTAGTGAATTGCTGTAAATTACTACTTAAAGATAATCTGAAATTAAGTAATATTGAATTACTAGTTTTCAGGATAAACGAATGTGTCACATCAAGTTAAATAGGTTGTGGTTTTTTTTTCACAAACATCAAGCAGCTTCTATGTTGATACAAAACATGCCCTACCTATGAACTTGGTCTTGTTTACTGGACCGTACAGGAGCAAGACCATCGATCTCATCAAAGAAAATAATTGAAGGTCGCATCTGGTAGGCCTACAATGAAAACACAGGAATACTGACATCAGGAAAACAGCATTGTTTGGAGGAGAAATGCACAAACAACACTGTGGTTGCAAAGTCACTGGAAATAGATTTTTCAGACGAGCATCAGGGATTTCTACTCATTGATCTAAAGTAGTAATGTGTTGTGAGTAACAGAAGGCAGTAGCCTAGGTCAACCCACTGAGATGGGTGACAGGAAACAAATCACACCACTGTTTTTTATAGCTATTTGGCAACCACCAAGAACAGAGCCAGGACTTAATTGTATTACAGGTCCTGGAAGCAACCTTTGTTACCAATTTAAAAATAAATCATGCTTTCAGACTGCATTTGTTTCCCTCTGATCAAAATTCAGCACTTCTTGAAAACCTTTTTGTGGTTGTTTGGATTTTTCTTTCCTGAAGCAAGAAATTGGGGATGCCTGTTGCTTTGCAAGGTTCTCCTGACTGGTCTACTAATTTTTCCTAATGCATCTCAAGAGTTTAAGCCCCTAAAAATGTTACTGAAAAAGGAAACACTGACAATCCCACTTCAATGAAAGGACAAAACATGAAAGAGAGTTGTTCTTGACCACAGAAAGTTAGTTACAGCTCAGACAGAACGTAATGCACATTTCAACTGTACCTGATCAAATAACAAACGAAGCTGTCGTTCAGATTCCCCGACCCATTTACTGAGGCAGTCAGCACCTTTTCTCATAAAAAAGGCTACTCTCCTGTCACCTTGGCTACATTCATTAGCAAGTGCACGAGCAACCAATGTCTTTCCAGTCCCTGGTGGGCCATAGAATAGACAGCCTCTGCAATTTAAAAAAAAAAGGAAAAAAATATTCACATAAGAAAAATATCATATAGAAGTACCTCTTACCACCCTCATCCCTAAAGCACACAACTGTTCTCTCCTCAACAAAGCTCTCTTCATTGTTTGCAATACTTTTAAAGTTACAGAAACCAAAGAATCTGAAGTCCTATTTCAATATACCATGACTGAGTGTTCATGACCAAGAATATATAAATCTAACAATTAAATCTCTAGTAACTTCATTTCATAACACAAAACTCACTCAGCTGTGTAAAAAGTGGACAGATGCATTTTTTAGCCCAAGCACAACAAGCACTGCAAGGTTCTAGTTACAAGTCCAATCAAATGTAAAACTGGTACTGGAACTCTTGAAAAAAAGAGTTGGTGGAACAGACAATTGGACTTCCACAAAACAAACTGTGATTAACTACCACTTACAAACTGATCAAGTCCACTTGCATGTAGAACTTAAAACCACTCCACCTCCCCCTTTTGAAAGGCAAGACACTTTTAAAACATAGTCTCACCACACTGTAAATCTTTGAACCTACGTGTATGCTGGATTCTATCAATTTTTAAAAAATTACTATTTCCTACTGCTAAAAAACCCCAAAACCATTAACATTTAAAATTCTGAAGCGTGGAAACATAACAATACTTCAGTTGAATGTTTTTCTGAAAAATCGGTGAATTAGAATTTACAGTTTTAAATGCAATCCCTTACCTTGGAGGTTGAATTTTGAACCTCTCAAAGACTTCTGGATAAAGCAATGGAAAAACAACCATCTCTTTTAAAGCTGAAATGTGATCAGAAAGACCACCTATGCCATCAAATCGTACCTAAAGATGAAGACAACAGAACACATTTTAGATGTTAAAGCTGCAACCTTGATAAAGTTCCATCAGAAATGAGATGTCAGCACAAAGGAAACATTCATGCCAATTTTCAAACTGCTTGAAACAAAACTGTAAGCCAAGGTAGCTGTAGACAGCACACTACTGAATGCTTTCATAATTACTAAAAATGTCTCACTGACACAATGAAGTAAAAATACTTACTGAACAATCTATTTGCACTGGATCAACATCAGCCAGACTCGCTCCGATTTTCATGCGATCCTTGTGAACTCCTTTTAAATCATTTTTCCGAAAATTGACAGGAAGAGACCTGATTTGAATTAAGGAGAAAAGGAAAGGTGCTTTCTAACTTACAATATGGATTTTTGAGTTTCTAATAATAGCAAGTGAATGCAGAAGACCTTAAAAATTAGTATAAACTTCCTGAATTGTTGAATATTTGTTCCCGCTCCTTTATGTTTAATGTCCGTGAGTAAAGAAAGGAAAATGGTCACTCCAGATATTAAACTGAGTTAATTATTTCAACAAGTCTTAGCACTTACGAATACCCATGCCAGTCAACAGAGCATATATACGAATACAAGCTTAGAACAAGTTATTTCTTATGTGCAGACCATGGATTGATAATGATTTGTGTGAGGAAGAAAACTGCCCCTCCTGACCCCCAAACACACTGATACCTTTCATATACTTTTAGCTTCTATATTCAGAAAGTTACAGTCCAAGAGGATACTTATTTCAGTTGGTATTAAGATTATAAAGGCTGCCAGTCCTTCCCAAAGCCTCTGGAACATGCGTGCCAGGAGACTAGTCAGAAAGACATCTGAGACATCAGGCTGAAAACATATTTGTTAGATTGTTACTAAAATAGTTTTTCTAGAGCACTTGTTCAGAAACCAAATCTCCGTCATTTCCTCTATTTATAACATTCTCTGTTATGGTGGCTTTCTTTCTGAATCAGCTACCGTAAAGCCCAGGAGCAGCAGAATTTTACACTGACAAGTTTTATCAAAGTGTTGCTACCCTCCTTCCCACCTAGCAATCAAATTGCTTATTAAAATCAATTCTAAAAATCCAATTGTAGAGAGTCCAGTTACAGCTGTATCAAGAGATACAATCGCCAGAATATAGAAACTGAACAAGATGAAGATGGTAACACTTCACAGTTAGGAAGATGGGAAGTCCTCCCAAGTAAACCCTTTCCTCCCCTGTTCTCCAATTGCACTAACCTTCTTAAATTTCTGTTCTTTCTCTGCCTCTCAAAATCCTCTTCATCATCAGATGAGGAAGAGGAATCACTGCTGGGGACTGTGTGTCTCCGTCTGCAAACATTCAAACAAACAATACAATTAAAATAAACAGTAAGTAGTATCAAGATTTAAGTGAACACTATCTCAGTTTAGTTTGAGATCTAGTAAGTTTCCAGATAATTGTACTCCATGTGAACCTGATTTTGAAGTACATTATGGGATTTTCCTTGTGACCGCAAAATTTGATTTTTATTAGGAAAGTAAAGTGCGTAACCCATGTAAAAAGAAATATCTTAACCAAGTTACTCTTTTTGTTCACTCTCACACACAGATCGAGTTTCGCTTAGCATTATGCATCCACTCTGTGAAACATCAACCTTTAAATTTCAAAATATGGTTTCAAAACCACCTCCTTCCATAACTGCCTGCTTTCAAGGATGCTAAACAAAGTGCTCTTATCTAGCAAGGAATGGCATTCAACACTTGCAGGATCTTAAACCCATTTCTCATTGCTACTGCAATTTGTAATTTAGAATTTCATTTAGCATTTTTCTGGTTTAAAGTATAGTTTCATACAGAAACTCGAACTGATTCCAAAGCGAAACCAGAATCAGTATCTGAGTGATTAAAAAAAAAAATCCTAAAACTTCCGTGAAGGCTTTCTCTCTAATGGAATTGTCTTTAGTTTTACGAAAATAATTTGCATCCTTCAAGATAAAACAGTCTGAGATTTTCAGAGGAAGAACTGGCTTCAATTCCAGAACAAATTAATTCAGTTATACAATCTCAGCCATAACCTCATCATCACCACAAAAACTGCATTTTCAAATCAAATTTAATCGCCAGTAAAAACGATGGGCTTCCCCCCAATATTTGCTTTCTTTATACTCTCAGATTACCACAGCAATAACCATACTGTTAATATTGAATTATCACAAGTCCAAAAACCCTTGAAAGCAGTATTCAGTCATGTGACTGACAGCACTACTGAGAAAGAACTATCATTAACCAAACTCATACCTGTTAGCTCCCTTGCATGAATCTCTCTGTCTGACAGGTGAAGACCTGTCAGCAAAATACATCTTACGTTGTCTTGGTTCTGTTGACAGCAAAAAAAATAGAATAATGTTACAAACAAGTTTAAGAGAAAGCAGTATACTAAAAGAGGCAGAGAATGGGACATGTATCACCTATCTCCAAGTTCCGGGGCAGTTTTAAGGGTGAGGCAGGGGAAAGGTTTTTTTAAAAATCAGTCCACAATAGAAGCAAAAACATACACACCTGATTTTTAAGAACTGAAAACCACAAGAGTAAGATCATCAAGTCTGTTTAATTACTATTCTTTCAAGGATACATAGGTAGTTTTTTTATTGGGAAACAACAATAAGGATGCCTAAAGGCAAAGAAATAGAATGTGCAGAGGATATATGCATTTAACAAAATTGCAGGTAAGATATTTAAATAGATGTTGAGTGGGTGTATATATTTTCATTCTAAAAAAAAACCTGTAACACTGTCACTTCCATGCAAGAAATTAATTCTTAAGAGAAGTTGTGCCTGTAACCTACTTTGCAATGGAGCTTGATAGCGCTCAACAGTTTTCCTCTGCCGAAAGGAGTAACGCTTTCGAGTGTCTTCACCATCATCTTCTTTGGCTTCACTTTCTTCTGAGGAACCCCCTGTACATCAACATTATGTTACACTGTTTAAGTACTGTTGCAAATTACATGAAATTTTAAATGCACTATGCTACATGTATTCCCACCTGTCCACAACCTTTTCTGTTGTAAGCACTTTGGAGAAACAACTTCTCTTTTCCTCTGAAAACCTGTTCTGAGCTCACAACAGTACAGCCCTAGAGTCTGTGACTGAGGCTTGTAATGTCAGTAGCAGCACAGATTCTTTTTAATAGATGAAAAATACCCAGTAGTTCATCCCACCTCAATTATTTAAGACAAAGCTTTTGGCTAGAGCATAGTCAAGAAAATTTAAAACAGAATCATCTAATAATGCTACCTTGATTATCAGCTAGTTCTTCATCAGTTCTTTCCATATCAAGGCTTTCCTTAAAAAAAAAAAAAAGAAAAGAAACACGAAAGACCAGTCACAAATAAGCAGAAAACCTGTGGGCATATTTGGTGCCTATACGGGATCATTATCAAGGCACTCCATAGACACAGAAGATTTAATGATTGTACAGCAGGAGGGAATAGGAACATCATTCTGGAACCCAGGATTAATAAGACTAATAACAAGGTTTCAGCTCTAAAATAGGAATGCAGATCCAAACAAAAAATCTATGAAAGCAGGCTATGAAGATGTTTAAAAAACAAATTGACTGCCATTCAAAAGGACAATGGACCAATTTAATTTAATAAAGCAAAACTAAAACAGGAAATATGATTGCCATCTATCATTTTAATATGAGTTCCTTTCAGGGAAGGGAAATAAGTTTTCCTATGTGAAATACCCTACTTATACAAAAACAACAAAATAAATTGGTATCTACTTCTTCTGTGTCATGGAACTCCTCCAGGTCTCCCATCCTTCGCCGTCTACGCATCTTCTCCATGTCATCCATTTTTTGCAGGACTGCTTCTGCAGTACTAAGATACAAAGTTGACATATAAAACAAAAATAGGCAAATACAAAAAAAGCCCATTTAGAACAGCACACATAATCATCATGACATTTTAATACAGTGTGCACAACACAAGAGTCATTGACACTTAGCCAAATTTTATAACACTACTTAAAAATTAGCTCAAATGTTTACTTTTTTGTAGAGAGAATTAAGAACAAATGTTCAGGATTTGCAAACATACACTGTTTTCAGGTATATTTTCCCCTCTTGTTGAACACAGTAAAAAAAAAAAAACAACCCAACTAATTTAGTAGCAAAAAAGAATTCTGAAGATCATGGTAAGGTAACAAAGAAATTATGGCAGTCTTACATAGCACTTAGGTTGCTCTGCATGATAGCACTGAGTCACTTGGTTCACAGCCTTCTTCAGACAACAGATTGCTTATTCTTCTCTACACTGGTATTTCAGTTTCATGTTGATTTTCAATGACTACTTATGCTAGACACAACATCTTACTGCTGTTACACTTTGCAAACCTTTCAGAAAACAAATTTCAGTTTGGGCTTCACAAAGGGTATCAAGCCACAGGCAAAACACTGGGATTGCTTCCCTTTGCCAGTATCCAACTTTCCTTAGTATCTTAAGTTAAATCTACTGAAAGTCACAACATAAACTGATTCTTTTCGTTCACAAGAAAACATATAAACCCACCCAGCCCTTAGATACCAGACCAGGCTGCTCAAAGCCCTAAAGCGACCTTGAACACTTCAGGGACCGAGCAACCACAGCTACTATGGGCAACCTATTCCAGTGCCTCACCACCCTCACAGTAAACAATTTCTTCCTAACATCGAATCATTCAGATATAGCACATATCTAGCAGCTCATAGGGAAGTCTCAGCCTGACCAGTGAATGCAAATAGCTCTTGCTGCCAGGGAAAACAATACCCTTTCCTGTTGTCAAAAGAAGGAGAAAGTCCCTAGCCAATATTTTGCCATAGTACAAAGGGTTGCTAATAAGGCTCACTGTAGTAGCTTTGCAAGATGATGAGAAAAGCCTCCTTACTTTGTAATAAGTTTGTCAAACAAAACAGATTCATTTGTAGTGCTGTAACGGCTTTGTCGAACTCTGCAGCTGCGGCGAACCTCCAAATCCCCATTTTCTTCATGGACTTGCTCCGCGGCTTTTGCATCAGCTTTGGTCTTCAGTGTTCTGGACACTAAAATGCAACAATACATAAAACTTTCTGTGATGGAAAATGTCAGTTGCTTTATTTCACTCTTGTTCTAGCAAAATGTAAAAGCCCCTGCCTTTAACTGATTTTTAAAATTTAAACAGTGAATTGAAAGCTATTTTTGTGATCACAACATTCAACTAAAAGTACGTATGCTTAAACTACATATTTAAAAGTCTGATTTGTATAGCAGCTTTTTAGTAGACTGGAGAGCCAATCTGATGAAAACAAACACTCAACTTTTGTTCCATGTAGGAGGCAAATTTATTCCAGTGACTTCTCCCTGGGAAAGTGAAAACAACAAATGCCTACCTCTAAGGTGTTTTCCCTCCATTCACGTAAAATTGTATCTATTAGGTTTTCTTAAAAATTGCTTATGTGGGAGGTCTCTTCTAAAGATGCACAGTTTTGGTACACTATCTAAACATGCATTATATTTATTTTCTGCACCATGATACAAAAGCCCTAGAAAACAAGCAATGCCTCAAGATAAACTCCTAAATATAAAGAACTCAGAAATGCTTGCTTGCTTTAAACGACATCTGCCCAATATTTACCAGACAGCATCCTTTGCTACAGGTTCATTACTTGTACTATCGTTAAAACCATTAAGAAAGGGCAGTGAGAGAGTAACAGATGTATCACCACGTTAGTTTAAACACAGGTAGATTTGCTCTTGTCATCATCAATTATAAAATTAACTTTGAGTTCGGTAAATAATAATTTACGTTGCCCAAGTAGAACTTGAGTTACTACACACAAAGTGCATTTTGGGTCTCTTCCCACATTCAGCCTGTAGCTGGCACAATGCTGCCTGGAGCTAAAGGATTTTCCCAGCTGCCACAAAGTGACCTCACGGCACCAAGCCTGCTTGTGTACTCAGCATGGCAAGTCTGTTCCAAGGTGAAATGCTCAACTTCAGGGACACCTTCCCCATGCCAGTGTGCATCTTGTGACTGAATTATTTTATAACTGACTTGTGTTACACTACTGCAATATCCCCTCCTACTTGCAGGACTGATTTACAGTTAACCTATAAAGTTAACCAGTTCTGCAGACTCCAGAAAATCACTGACACAAAGAAACATGAGCTAAGGAACTGTTCTCTGACACCTGAAAATTCAGGATTTCACACTGCATTCTTCCCAAGCCTGAAAGGAATTATTGGCATCTTCTCCTATTTGCACCTACCTCTCTACATAAAACTCAGTGGAAATTCCTATCTTGGTTTTATCTATTCTCACAACTTCCGGTGATTTTGGCTGATGAGTTCAGAAGTTTTTGGGGCCAAGTTAAATGGACAAAGTGACAAATGCAATCCTTCTCAGAAATCTGGCTAAAAAGGAATCTTAAGGAATTACCACTACTTACCTTCTTTATAGTCTTCCTTTTTTGGGCCTGATTTTGGCTTTGCCAACTGCCTACATTAAGAAAGAGAGGAGAAGAAAGCATAGCAGAATTGTATTAGAAGTATTGTACAAAAGTATTGAATCACGTTGCATTGCACAGTTCCCCCTCAGCACTGGGGAATTTTAATCTGGTGCTCCATGTCATGCAAAGAAAAGCCTGTGGACTCCAGGGAGGATTTGGATCCCAAGTCTGCTGTGTACCGTATGCATGCAGCTCCCTAAGGACAGATATTTCCCAACCTGCTCATCTTGATGTCTCAATAGGGCAGGTAATATCTCAGTAACCTAAGTGGAGGAGAGATCTCAAAGGACCCAGGAGCAGATATATGCTTTTTGTAGAAGCAGGAGACTTTTACTAAGAAGAGTGAGTCTAGTTCTAAGACACTGGCACTGACATTAACATACTCATACTCCCTTGGAAGGTTTTAGCTGTAGATTTATAATGATGTGACTCACTGTGCATGCTTTCACTTTTCATTCTATGACTTAAAGAGAGGTTGAACACCTAGAAATACAATACCTCGAAAAGTGTCGATTGACATTTTCACTTAGTATTTCCATGCTTTTGTCAAAGCTAGAGTCTGAACACGGCGCCATGTTTTTTCTCATTGATCTTAAACGGTGTCCATTGAAACATTCAATGTTGCCAGAGGAAAATTTCTAGGAAAAGAAGGAAGAAAGTATTTATCTGAACCACTTACATTGCCTCATTTGATCAAGTTTAGTCTGTTACACTCCTGACTCAAGAGTGTTGCAACTAATAGCAGGTAAGCCTCAAACCACTTCTGCACCAAGAAGTAGCTCTGATGAAAAAAACCACACCAGATTTCAAAGAAAAAACCCAAAATCTTTGATTTCAAACTTGGTTCAGCACCCCAGTAATGAAAATCTCACCTATAACATGCAATTGAATTGTTCCACCCCTTTGGGAAGGGCCAAATATTATACTATAAAAGGAGGCGTTTGGGGCAAAAAACCCACAAAACAACAACAACCAAAAAAAGGAGCAAAACAATAGAGAGAGGGGAAAGCTCCTCTGCTTGCTCTGGATCAGCTGACGGACTGTGTCACTCCTTGTCCCTGAAGGGACGCCTTTAGGTGAGCTTTGTGTCTCCCAACTGTCTTGGAGCAGACCTGGGAATATTTACTTAGATCTACCACTAATAGATCTCTGTCACTACTCCTTCTGTAGCAGCACATTTTAACACTCTGTAGTTAGTGCATTTACCACCAGCAATTCCCAATCTGCTTTCCTGTCACTTCAGTTACCCGCACTATTCACGAATCTGGATCCTGCAAGTTCCCACTGAACTCAGCCAGGCTGGTAAGTGTCCAATGGGCTACAGTCACAACTTAGGCCCAGCTCCTCTGATCTCTGAGGACCAGCTAAAACCCAAGGGGGTTCATTTTCTGCCAGATTTCTATACCTTTAATGCAACAGAAAAATTCCTAATACTGGGATTAAAATCTTTTTAGGAGAGTTTTCCTCCTGTCTCTGTTCCATTTATAATAGCATTAAGAGGGATATAAAAAGACCTCCTTCAGGAGGATAGCATTTATCCACAGAAAACCAAAGCGAATTCAAGATATGGTTCTTCACGGATGTTCATCTTGCTCACGTTGGTGTTTCTGCAAGGAGAGTGCTATTGACTTTTACTATATGGGGAAAGCTGCCATTACCGCGGGAAGGGGCTTGTTCCATTTACAAGCCAAGATCTCATTACAAGTAAGCCAAACTAAATCTCACGCTGAAAAGGGCCAGAAAACAGACCAGATTATTCTACTTCTTCACGCTAATGTTACCGAGAGGTAATTCCACTCACTGATGGAGACTATGAGTGAAGAAGGACCACAAGGATGTCGGGAGGTTATGCAGGGAAAAAATTACAATGGCCAAAGCCCAAACAGAATTTAATCTGACTACTGCCGTAAAAGACAACACAAAACATTTTACAAATACATCAGCAAGAAAAGGAAGACTAAAGAGAATTTCCATCCTTCACTTGATATACAGGCAAACATATGACAACAGATGAGGAAAAGGCAGAGGTACTTTGCCTCAGCCTTTAACAGTAAGACCAGCAGTCCTCATATTATCCAGATAGGGACAGAGAGCAGAATGGAGCCCCCATAATCCAGGAGGAAACAGTCAGTGACCTGCTACACCACTTGGACACCCACAACTCTACAGGCCCCAACGGGATCCCACCCAAAGGTACAGAAGGAGCTGGCAGAGGAGCTTGCCAAGTCACTTTCATAGAATCATTAAGGTTGGAAAAGACCTCCAAGATCGAGTCCAACTTTTGAACGATCATCACCCTGTGAACAAAACCACAGCACGAAGTGCCACATCCAGTCATTTCTTGAACACTTCCAGGGGTGGTGACTCCACACTTCCCTGTGCAGCCTGTTCCAAGACTTAACCAACCTTTTTGTGAAAAATTTCTTCCTGATGTCCAACCTGAACCTTCCCTGGTGCAGCTGGAGGCTATGTCCTCTTATCCTGTCATGGGTTACATGGGAGAAGAGGCTGATCCTCTACAACCTCCTTTAAGGTAGTTGTAGAGTGTTAAGGTCTTCCCTGAGTCTCCTTTTCTCCAGGCTGAACACTCCCAGCTCTCTCATCTGCTCCTCACGTGACTTTCTAAGACCTTCCTCCAGCTCTGTTGTCCTCTGGACACATTCCATCACCTCAGTGTCTTTCTTGCCCTGAGAGGCCAGAACTGGACACAGGATTCAAGATGTGGCCTCACTATTGCTGAGCACAGCAGACAATCACTGCCCTGGTCTTGCTGGCCACACTCTTTCTGATAGTCAGGATGCCCGGACAAAAAGGGAACTCTGGAGCACACTGCCCTCAAATATAGGTCACAAGAACAAACTTGGTTCAGCTTCGAGAATTACACTAGGGTTATAGACCTGGAGATACATGGCTTCCAAAGGGATAGCAGCCACTTTGGATCTCACTGGGAAACTCACTCATGAAACTTTCTGGGACTGGAAACCTGGAAGGGAATAAACCCAGCACATGCTGATTTACCTTAGACCTCCTGCTGTGTGCTTCTTACTGTCTAAGGATGAAATGAGCTGTATAACTAAAGATAAACCATATACTGATAATCAGAAAAAAAAAGCAAAAGCTACCACCACCAAGTCCTTGCATATCAACAAGATAGGAAAGAGGCATCAGGACTTAAACATGAAGCCAGCACCAGTTCCCATGATCTCTGTCAGATGGGGCACTTCTACATTATCTCTACAGTTAAAAGCTCCAGCAGAGCACAGCATCCTTCACATGAGGTAATGACTCCATGCTCAAAGCACGGGAAAGGTCTACAAAAAGGAAGAAAAAAAATAAAACCAACCCCAAACCAAAGAACAACGTTACAAGCCAGTTTCATAACAATGATTCTGCTTTGGTTTCAGGGAAGAGTTTACATTTAGCTTCCTCATTCCTGTTTTCCACACTGAGAACACATGCCAGCAGTGTTATCTGCCTAATGCTGCACAGCCTTCCCTCCGAGCAAAGGCTGAATGCAGCCCCCAACAACCATTTCTCGTGGAGACTGCAAAAACAAAGTAGTGATCTTTAAGCAGATTCCACGACTCTTTATAAGGGGGGAAAACCCACCACCCCAAGGATTTTTCCTTCTTGGTTCAGTAGTCTTGAATATAATGGCAAAAATTACAAAATTAATCCATACAACTGAGACTCCTGAAAGACTTCTGCTGGAAGGAAACAGAGTCTATGAGAAGCATCACTCCTAGGCAGGGCTCCCCTGAAGAGCAGACCACTTCTGAGTCAGATCTGGTCTGCCTCAATTTGTCACAGAAATGCAGGACAGCCTGCAGAGAAAAGACTGACTTCGAAATAGCAGAAAAAAGTTTTAGTTTTTGAAAGCTATGTTAAAAACAACGAAAAGTTAAAAGATTCAGTTATTAAAGTCACAATGCTGAGATGCAGAGAGCACAGGCCACTCGATATCCTTTACCATCATGCAAGTTATCTGTCTCTCTTCTACTAGGGTAGACCAAGATTATACAAAACGTAAGTAACATTTTCACCACACACATTTAAGGTTATGAACTTTAATTAAGTACAAATGAGCCCTGATTTCTAAAGAGAGTTTTGTTTTTAGAGCATCCAAAGTACTATTTGGGTACACTTGACTAAGGAGCATTAACAGGCCCTTCGGGCCAACCAGAACGCACTCACTGGTCCCATATATTTCGTGTCGCGCCGGTTTTGATGCGTTTCTGTCATCTAAACAGAGCGCTCTATAAGCATTACTGCAACTAAAGCAAAGAGGTCTCTAAGATCTTTTTAAGGTAACTTTTTCAGCTAAGGAACTGAACCAAAATAAACGGGGATGGGGAAGCAAATACAACACACCAAACCATGAGGCGATGCAAGTTTATATTCCCAGGAGCCGGCTCTCAGCACGCTGCCACAGTCCCCAGAGCAGGGCTGGTGCCGAGCCGCCTTTATTCGCGGGGCAGCCGGGAACGGGGGGCGGGCCGGCTGCTTCACACACCCCCAACCGCAGCCGCTTACCCCAAACACTCGGTTCTCCCCTCTTTTTTTCCTCCACGGAACACCGCTTCCCAGCGCTTTCTCAGCTCCTCCCAGCAGCTCCCGGCCAGCACCGGCTCCCCCGCCGCCTCTCCGGGCCCACAGCCCAGTGCTGCCCGCCAGGCCGTGCTCACCCCACCCCCACCCCGGCACTCACGGCCTCCTCGGCTCTCCTGGTCCCCCTGGATACCGCGGCCCTGGCGGACCCGGAGCGCGTCCATACGCGGTGGCTCCTGAGGGAGGAGGGCTCCAAAGAGATAAACTCGGAGCTGGAGTCAAGCAGGTCGAAG
>VZRQ01008997.1:446352-496051 GCA_013397975.1 Machaerirhynchus nigripectus
TAAGGGGGGCGGGTGCCCGGGGGGTGCCCCCGCACCAGCGTAAGGCGCCGGGACAGCCGGAGCCACCGGCGGGAATGGCGCGGCCGCGGGCTGATCACACTCCTGGACTCGTTTCTCGTCACGAGAAATGAAGTTGGAGGAAAACAAAATAAATAATCGATCTTGTGTTTTGCAGCGAAGAAAATGTTTGGAAGCTTTGTGACTACATCAGGAGTCAGGATCGGTACCCTTTAGAAGAATTTTATGCTGTTTTCATATCCAATGATAGGAGGATGGTGAGTCAATGGGATGTGATCAGAGTCAGCTATGGAGAGGCTCGGGCCTTCAGACTGCAGCCCAGTGTAGGTGAGACATGGTCCCAGCGATTTCGACCACAGCCCAGTGTTGGGGAGTGAGCCTTTAGCCCAGCCTGCAGATTAGATGCAGTCCAAACCCGTCTTGCAGCTCACTTTGGCTCAGAGGTGTGCCAACCACACCATGTGAGATTTTTTACCTATCCACTGCATTCAGGACAGTGGGAAGAGGCAGGGTGTCCCTGTGAGCCGTGGGAGTAATTCTGTCTGTAATCTGTCAATTTAGGAGAACCTAAGGTTTTAGGTTCTCTTTAGCTTAATTAGGTTATCCTTATAAAACCATATAAAAAATTTTAGGTTCTCTTTAGCTTAATTAGGTTATCTTTATAAAACCATAAAACCTTTAATAACCATAAGGTTGGAGCAGACCTCTGAGGCCATCAAGTCCAAGTGTTAACCCAGCAGCACTGTGTTCACCACTAAACCATATCCCCAAGTCTTTTGGATGTTTCTGGGGATGGTGATTCCACCACTTCTCTGGACAGCTTATTGTAATGTGGCCCAGAATAGTATCTCCAATTTCATGTTCCTGAGAGAGAAACTGGAAAAATTTTCTTACTGCAGCACAGATGGAAGCTGAAGAAGTTGATAGGTTAGCAAAGAACTAACCAATTTACCTGAAATTTATCTGTATTAATCTGAAAGATTTTATTCACTTCAGGGTCACTTATAACTTTCAGATTCCACTCTGGAAGCAGAAATCTGGACATGGAGATGAACCTGTTGTCTGGGTAAGGCATTCATTACTCTCAGTAATTTTGAGTGTGTGCCTCTGTAGTTGATAGCTGTTGGATCACACATGTGCATGTAACAAATTGTTCCATCTGAACAAAAAGGAACACTTTTTTACTCTGAGGATGATGGAGCACTGGAGCAGGTTGCTCAGAGGGGTTGTGGAGTCTCCATCCTTGGAGATTTTTAGAAGCTCTCCAAACACAGTCCTGGGCAGCTGGCTGTAGGAGAGTCTCCTTGAGCAACAGGTTGGACAAGATGACCTCTTGAAGTCCCTTCCAACTTCACACATTGTATAGTTTTGCATTAATATTTATAATTCTTTTACTACAGATTTTTAAGTAGCCTAAATCTGGTGCTCCTTTGCACCATCCATCGTAAATTAATAATGAGATGACAAGTCTTAATATTAGTAAGAATGCATAATAGATTTGTGAAAATTATTATCTGGGTATCAAGGCTGCCAGCTTTGTAGAATTGTAGGTAGATGACTGTGCTTGTAAGAAGTAGATGGATGAAAATATTTATATAGGCCTGCCAGATAGTAGAAAAATATAAGCTATATATGTCTTCAGGTGTCAGCAGTTAAACTGACCCATAAACAGTGGCTTTGAAGTGTCCTTTGATCAATTAATGTAGTTCAGTAATTGCTGATGCAGAATTCCTTTGTATCATTATAGAGTCCTTCCAGTTATCTGGCACAGAACAAACTATTTCTTGTGGCAATTTCTGTTTCTGAAATTCTGCAAAGTAGTCTGCAAACTTCTGAAGTTTTCTGATTTCTGAATCATTCACTCTCTTCCAAAATATTGGTATCTTTACAGTACAAAAAAAAAAGGTTTGGTTTAAAAAAAGATCCAAGTGTTAGAGACGACCTAAAAAGGAATAGCAGAGTCAGGAAAGGCCATGGCAGAATGTGGATTCCTCATAAAAATTCATGGATTGAAAGGTCTTTTAACTTTGATGTTTCAGTGGAGCATAGGTTGTGTAAAGCTTATAAGTTAATTTTTTAATATATATTGTAACAGGTTTTGCTAAATATTGTTGAATATGTTCAGTTGTGTATGTGTATTGGTCTGGTGAAGTAGTTTGCCCAAATCTTTTTCATTGAAATCTCTTTGTGGTTTTAATACTGAAAATGTCAAAAGACAGTGCTCAACCCTTTTTGTGAGTGGATTCAATGTAAATTTAAGTAAGTTGTTAAGGCCTACCTTCAATTTAATTTTGGAAAACAGCAGTGTACATACCTGACACCTAATGTCAGTGACTGCAACATCCCCAAACCTCCACCTGTGTTTCTTACAAGTTAAGGAATAAAACTGCACTGCATAACCCAAATGTCTTGATAAAATAGTTGCCTTGACAAAGTGTGATACAGTACCCACAGATATTTTTTCCCAGCTTCCAGAGCTGCTACAGGAAATTGTCTTACTCCTGTGGTCCTCCTGAGCTGTTCACTGGTTTTTCAGTGGTGTGCTGGTTTCTCAGGTGCTTCTGGCATCTGAACACTCAACACTCAAATTCACAGACCATGTTACTGCAACAGGTACAAAATCTTTTATTAGAAGAGATTACTACGTAACTTTAATATTAAACTATCATTGTATCTTGTGAGTTTTTATTTATGACTGGGTCTAAGAAAAAAGTGCTTAACCAAACAACTTACGTGGCTTGATGTGGAACATGAAAGATTTTCTGTTTTCTTAGGAGTAGCCTTTAATTTAGGTGTCTTGGCTTAAGTCAAAGGAAGCTGCAAAGAAATGTGGAGAATACCAAGGTTTCTGGAAGAGCAGATGGTCAAGATAGGCATTAGGAAATCTCTCTCCTGGTGCCAGAAATGTTACAGGCTTAATATTCCAGGACAGAAAGCAGTCTTTAAAAAAAGGATCTGAACTTAGGCTTTTAGGAAATCTTTTTTTTTTTTCCTATTCTCTTTGCCAGTGTCTCATTAATGGCTGTTTTACTAATGGCAATTACCTTTTTCCCAGGACTACCATGTTATTCTACTTCATGTTTTCAGCGGGGAGCAGAACTTAATTTATGATCTTGACACAGTGTTGCCGTTTCCATGTCCTTTTGACATGTACAGTGTGGAGGCCTTTAGGTTGGATGACAGCCTTCGTCCAGAGTTTCACAGGTGATAACATAAAATATAAAGACTATGGATGTTATTTCATGAAATGAAAGTTGAAGTTCTCTTTGTGTATGCAAAGTGACAGAGGTTTCTTTGCTATACTCCAGTAAAATAAACGCACTGTGTTACTTCTCTAAAACTCTTTACCTTAGTCATCAAAAGCTCTTTTCTTTCCTACTGTAGCTTCATGTTAATGACTTGGCCCAACATTGCTGGTTTGTGTATTTAATAATGTTAGTGCTCCTTGATGAGAGGAAAGTGCTCTTGTTTTGAGTGAATAATGCAGTGTTGTGTACATGCATCTCTTGATGCAATTTTGCATTTTTATTTAGAAAAATCAGAATGATTCGAGCAGATTTGTACTTGAAGACATTTGCCTCCGACCGATCTCATATGAAGGATGCAAATGGGAAATGGCAGAAACCTCCTCCTCCATACCCTTGCATTGAAACTGCAGGTAAGCTCCCAGAACTCCTTCCTGCTTACAGTGCTGAATGAGATAGTCCAGGATGCACATGGGAAATAAATAACTTCTATAACATTTGTCCAGTCAGCTTACTACTTCATATGGGAAAAAATAGGGCTATGAAGCATTTGGTACTCTCTTTTTTGAACATGTAGTCTAACATGCCCTCTGGCATTTACTGTTATCAAACATTAATTACTAATCTTCATAAACTGAGCAGAGAGTGAGAGGTAAGTAATACTCTTCTCTTGTTACAGAAGGGAACTGAAGCAAACAGGCCAAATAACTTGCTTAGGGGTCACAAAGTTTTTAACACACTGATTATACCACCCTCGAGCACACAGATCCCATTCTGGCGAAGTAGTGTGGGCAGGAGGAAGTTTTCAGGCTCTGCTCTGTGTGGTGGCTTTGCCTGCATGAAATGTTTGAGGTTTCTCTACCAGGTGAATGGACCCCAGGATGTTTTAAGTCACTGGCAAGTTGGCAAGTTTTTCCCTAAACCTTAAGCCTCTTTTAAACAATAGCCTAGCTAATCCTCTGGGCCAGGCAGAGAGAGAGGTAAAGACTTGCCATCTATTCTATAGAGCTGCTTAAAGCATTCTTACCATGCAGCACTTCAGCTTATTCTAATCATGTGTTTTGCAAGCTGACTAACATTTGCCATGTGTGTGTTTGTTCTCTCATTTTCTTCCAAGGAAAGCATGGTGAAGTTTTGCTTTGAAAGAGCTTTCATGTTACTGCTCTGCATGTTTGGTTTTGTTGATTTTTAATAATGCAGTACTGCTATGTGTTTATATTAGAGAAGGCAGGGTCAAAGAAACATGTTTTGTCTTTAGGTGCAAGTGTATTGTGGTTTGAAGTTGCTGGGAAATTAATTCTCAGTCTTGGCTTTGGCTTCTAACGACGCTTGGTGTTTCACATAAGAGTAGAACTGAATTACGAGAGTGAGCAGAACACAGATGTAGTCTTTGTTATGAGGCTTTACGTGTTTTCTAGACAATCCAGGTTATGAAGCACCTTGAATTCTAACTCTTGGCTATTATCTTCAGCAGAGTTTCATGCAAAGGTATTGTAGGGAGTGTAGAATTCTTGAACTACAGTGGATGGTTCTCTGTTAGCTGGAGCCTCTTAGGTGCTGAGCTTTTTTGCTCTGGAAACCGTGTTGTTTTGATAGCTGAGAGCTAACGAAAGTGTGATGAATATAGATGAGGTCAGACCAAGAAAGCAAAACAGTTCTATTCAAATCAAAAGAGTAAAAACCAATACTTGTAGGTAGTAAGTTACAGAATGACTCAAACAGTTGCAGATGTGTATGTGTCTCTAGCTGGAGTAAATGACTCCATATCTGCAAACCGTGTAACTCTCCCCTTACCTGTCTTGTTTGGCTGAGCTTTACCTCATTGGTGAGCAGCAGCCACAGGCCTCAGCCAGCCTCCAGACTGTCTCTGTGATGCTGGTAGATAGTGAAAGATATGTAGCTCTTACATCCTCTTATGCTTTCAATTCTTTGTTCTATACCTTGCCAAGCTGAACGAAATGTCCATAGGTCATCCAGTCCAACATCTACCCAGAACAGGGATTCCTCAGGGCTCTGTCCAGTCTGGTCTTGAACACCTCCAGGGATGGTGATTCCACCACTTTTCTGGACAGTGTTCCAATGTTTGACCACTGTCATGGTAAACAAAAAATGAGTAAAAAATCCTAGTATATCATCTGAATTTCCCATGTTCCAACTTGCTTTTTTACTTCTTGTCCTGTTGCCAGGCTCCTCCAAGAAGACTCTGGCTCCATTGTCTTACCTCTGATCAGGTAGATGTAGGCACCAGTAATGTCACCCCTTCATCTTCTCTCTTTAACCCAGTTAACCAGACCCAGTTCTCTCAGCCTTTCCTTGAATAAAATGTTGGCCTGCACCAAACAACTTGATTATCCTCTTCTGGGCTTACTCCAGTATGCCCTTGTTTTGTTTTGTTTTGTTTTGTTTTGTTTTGTTTTGTTTTGTTTTGTTTTGTTTTTGTGCTGAGGAGCGCCAATGGACACAGTATTCCAGCTCTGTGCAGATGTACTCTGGTGTCCCGGTCAGTTGGCTGAAAGAAACTTGTTACCTTGCATCCACTGAAGGTGAAAAGTCATTCACTAGGGAGCTTCAAGGTCTGAGTCAGAACAGGACTAGATTGTCTCAGATCTAGGACGTCTAGTTCAAGTTGTCTTTCATTTAGTACCAGTTCCTCCAGCTTTATTTTTTGTCTTCCCTTTGTATTCTCATGAGATACTTTATAATGATGCGTGCTTCAACGTGTACAAGTGCTGTGAGTCTGCGAGGAGTCTGGGCTTAACTATAATGTCTCAGCACAGTTTTATCAGGCATAAAGCTGCCTTATTTTTAATTTGATGTAAAACTGGGTGGCAGACCTTTTGTTATCATAAAAGAGCCTGGGGTACTAATGTTCGTGTCCATGCCAAATTCCATTGCAGATAACTGTTTTCTCCCTGTCGTTTCACTTAGATAGAACATTCTGCTTTCCATGTTGATTTGTGTTTGCATTAGATTAAATTATTTACATATTTCATGTTAGAGGTGACTGCAATATAATGGCTGACAGAATTGACCCCGTATTGTTTTAATACCAATTTATTTGTGAGGCACATTTCTATCAGAGGGGGTTTGTTTTGGTTGGATTTTTTTTTGCTTTCATTTAGAGTAGCCAAATTCCTAAGCTTTTGAGAAGATGCAAGGTTTTTATATTCCTTCTGTTTCCTATATGTCTTCTTTGATGTTTGTGGCAGTTTGACCCTGCCTGGATGAGAGGTGCCCACCAAAGCTGCTCACTTGCTCACCCTCAGCAATTGAGAAGAGAGAAAATATAATGAAAATTAATGAGTTGAGATAAGGATGGGGAGAGATCACTCACTGATTACTGTCATGGGCGAAACAGACTCGACTTAGGGAAATTAGTTGAATTTATTACCAATTAAAATCAGAGCAGGATAATGAAGAGCAAAACAAATCCTAAAAACACCTTTCCTTCCCCCCTCCCTCCTAACCAGTCTTAACTTTATTCCCAATTTTCTACCTCCTCCATCCCCCCTCAGGGGGGGAATAGGGGTTGCAGTCATCCCAGGTTGTTTCTGCCACTGCTACTCAGGGAGATGAGTCCTTTCCTTGCTCCAGTGTGGGGTTCCTCCCATGCAGTTCTTCATGTACTTCATCCCATGGGCTGCAGATCTTCATGNAAAACAAATCCTAAAAACACCTTTCCTTCACCCCTCCCTCCTAACCAGTCTTAACTTTATTCCCAATTTTCTACCTCCTCCATCCCCCCTCAGGGGGGGAATAGGGGTTGCAGTCATCCCAGGTTGTTTCTGCCACTGCTACTCAGGGAGATGAGTCCTTTCCTTGCTCCAGTGTGGGGTTCCTCCCATGCAGTTCTTCATGTACTTCATCCCATGGGCTGCAGATCTTCATGAACTGCTCCAGTGTGGGTCCCTTTCCACAGGGTGCAGTCTTTCAGGAACAGGCTGCTCCTGCATGGATCCCCCATGGGGTCACAAGTCCTGCCACCAAACCTGCTCCAGCGTGACTCCTCTTTCCAGAGATCTGCAGGTCCCTGCCAGCAGCCTGCTCCAGCACGGGCGTCCCATGGGGTCACAGCCTCCTTTCAGGCATCCACCTGCTCCAGCGTGACTCCTCTTTCCAGAGATCTGCAGGTCCCTGCCAGCAGCCTGCTCCAGCACGGGCGTCCCATGGGGTCACAGCCTCCTTTCAGGCATCCACCTGCTCCAGCGTGACTCCTCTTTCCAGAGATCTGCAGGTCCCTGCCAGCAGCCTGCTCCAGCACGGGCGTCCCATGGGGTCACAGCCTCCTTTCAGGCATCCACCTGCTCCAGCGTGACGCTGCTCCATGGGCTGCAGGGGCACAGCTGCTTCACCATGATCTTTACCACTGGCTGCAGGGGAATATCTGCTCTGGTGCCTGAAGCACCTCCTGCCCCTCATTCTTTACTGACCTTGGTGTCTGCAGAGTTGTTTCTCCCACATGTTTCTCCCACTCTTCTCTGGCCAAAATTACTTTTGTGCAATAGCTTTTTCAAATTTCTTAAAGGAAGAGGCACTAGGACAATCACTGATGGGCTCAGCCTTTGNCGCTGCTCCATGGGCTGCAGGGGCACAGCTGCTTCACCATGATCTTTACCACTGGCTGCAGGGGAATATCTGCTCTGGTGCCTGAAGCACCTCCTGCCCCTCATTCTTTACTGACCTTGGTGTCTGCAGAGTTGTTTCTCCCACATGTTTCTCCCACTCTTCTCTGGCCAAAATTACTTTTGTGCAATAGCTTTTTCAAATTTCTTAAAGGAAGAGGCACTAGGACAATCACTGCTGGGCTCAGCCTTTGCCAGAGGTGGGTCCATCCTGGAGCTGGCTGGCATTGACTCTGTCGGACATGAGGGAAGCTTCTAGAGAAGCCACCCTGACAGCCCTCCCCTGCTACCAAACCCTTTTGGAACTGAATTGAGGAATCTCTATCAGTAACAAATTAAGCCTTTTTCTCCTGCTAGTAACTCAAAGGGAATAAATCTTCAACTGCATTTGGCCTGTTCGTGGGGTTGCAGAATAAACTATCAAAAACTTACATGGAGTCATAAATTCCAGTCTATGCTTAAAAAAATTGAAGGTGGAACAAGGTGATTTTTTTAAAGTATTTTTCTAAAATACAAACAATTCCAGTCCAACAAATAAAACAACAACCAACCCCTCCCCCCGCCCCCCCCACGACTCCTTAGTATCTCCTCAGAACTCACGTGCTGAGCATTACCCTCTTGGAACTGGCTCTGCTCTAGCTGTTTCCCAGAGTTAGGCCTCTGTTCTGCTCTGCTGCCATGGATGCCAGGAGCAGCTGGCCAACCTAACTGGCTGCACAGTGCTTTCTCACCCTGCCCTGTCCTCAAACAGCTCTGCTAAACATACCTGAGCTGCAGCAGGTTCCCCTGGTCCCACCTGTTTGCCAGTGAACTCCAGTTGAAAGAAAACAGGGTATTTTGTTCAAATAATAAAAACTAAGAAAATGAGTTTTGGTGAACAGATTCATTATTCTAAAGCTGGTGAGCCCAACCTGGGGTTTTCTTTTAAATCTTCTTTCCACAAATTAATGAGGTCTGATTCTGTTTAGTTTATGACTCGGGATGAGATCAGCCTTCCTTACTGCAAGCCTGTGTAAAATACAGCTTGCACAGTGCATTTCAAAATTACTCAGAACAGATGGTCGGATGGCTTATGTACAAGTGTTAGCAGCAGCTCTAACACTGAAAAGCACTGGTTTGAATTTCAGTTCTCCCAAGGTGTTCAGTAGCACACTTGCTGGATTGATTTGTAAAAGCTTTTTGTTCTTTTTATTATTAAAATCCTCGGTAGTCAATAATGATGGGGTTTTACTTGGGTTGTTTTTTTTTTATTTTGAAGAGCATGAGTAGGACAGCTGAGAAATTCTGGAGACACTCCGTATCAAACATGTATGTAACAGGAAAGCTGCTAGACAGAGGCCAGGCAGATATCTGCAGTTGCTTTTTGTATCTCCTCTCTGAAGTGGTGGCAGGATCCTAGTGAAAGTGAAAAGGATGGCACCAATAGGGATACAAGTAGCTCCTATGCACTTCTTGGGAACCTTCTGCTCCTCTCATTTGAGAATAAAACTCCAGTCTGTCAAGTTAGGTCCTTACTTCATAAGCTTTTGTGGAAGTAATGATTCAAATCAGATAGATACAATAAAGACACAACCAAGAAATATTTAAATTCCCAGAGTGGCTTATTGAAATTACACCACTTTCTGTAAAAGATAAAGTGATGAGCTGTGTTTTTACATTGAGATCAACCAGGATGGTTTGCACAGTCAGTTACATCTCAGCTGTGAGGACAGCAGCTCCCCAGCAGAGTGTGGGAAGAGTCCTTCTGACTTATCTCCCTGCTCAGACAAGGGAGGAGGATCTGAAGAGAACTGTAAACACCTACTGTAAACACAAGTCTGTGAAGAGTCCAACTTCCTAAGTATCTTAGGTGCCCCCAAGGTTTTAGGCAGCAGCAGAACTGATCCTGGAGGCTTTGTTCCAGACTTCCTTGCTTCCAGCAGCCCTTGGGCAGCTGTCGTACGCCGAGTTAGTCCAAGGTCTGTGAGCCAAGCCAAGGCTTGGCTTAAACACTGCTTTCTAACTTCTGTTGGCAGAAGCCACAAATATCATGGCTAACAGTGCCTGAGATAGTGCGTGGCCTTTTATTTCGTCCCTGCTCGGGGTAAAAGTGTCAGACTTGATTTAAACAAAAATAAAATTACGCAGGAATCCCAGAATGGGCCCAATAGGTCTCATTTGTGGGGGTGTGTGTGTAACAAAGTGTGTTTGGTCAAAGGGGAAGATGAGCTCTAAGCATGCACAAATGCAAGCTAGTGTAACAGTCACAGCACCTGAAGAAAACTGCAAGTGTAATGTAAATCTTAAAAGAAAATTATTTTGCTGCTACTGGTCCTGTAAAACTGTTGTAGAATACATGCTCCTTGCTTTTGTGGAGAGATCATCTTGGTTTGCCAGCTGTAGCATCCAGATGTATCTTTTGTAAATTCTGATGCTTGTCACTCTTCATCTGCTTTGGGAAGAGGACTTTGTGGTATTCTCATGCATTTTTGCCGAGCTGTTTCCTAAAGCTATAAGGTCTAAAACGACATGCACGGCCCTCAGATAAAACCCATGAAAAAGAGCAGCATAGAGAGGCTGTTATTACACGAACAAAACGGGAGAGGTCTCACTAAGTTTTTCCCTACAGATATCTCCCGTGCTGCTCCAGTGCCATCTACCGACAGGTTCTTAGGCCATCGCTCTTGATAGGAAAGGACTTGTTTGCTTTGGTAAAACAATTATTCCTTTCACTACATTTCTCTTATGGGCTGTGTTATGCTCTGCCACAATCCTTCTGAATTTAAGACAATATTTAATTTCCTACAGGCATTGTGATAGCAACTTTCAAGCTGTGAACAGCATCTGTGTTTGTAACTACTGGAACAATCTCCTTTGGACTGCTTTACCACTCACAGAACAGTTTTATGAAATTATTTTACTCTTATCAATGCACATAAAGCAGAGAATTATTTATTTATTTAATCTTAAAGGATACGAAGAATCACATTAATTTTTGAAAAAGCATCTGGGAGGAAAAGACAAGTTTGAAACTGAAAAACAGACTTACCAGCCAACCAGCAAGCAAGAGCTTTTATCCACTACTAATTTGTTCTTGAGCTATGACAGCAAATTGCTGAGCTTGTGCTATTTTAAATTCGCACACAGGCAGAAATTGTCCCTGTTCTGCCAGACTCACTTCAGCAGTAGGACCATGCTTGGCTGGACATAAGGATTTTCCATATGCAGAGTTCAAACAGGTTAACAAGAAAAGATTTAGGGGCCAGACCTCAGAAGGGGTGAGAATTGGGATTAGGCAAATCACAAAGCTGTGCTGTAGTGTAGACATGGTGCAAACAGAGGCCTTAAGGGGCTGGATTATGCCTGGGACTCCTGAGTCTGGGGTTCCTGAACATCATCTTTCCTTCCTTGCTTACACTGTCCATAATGGTAAGCCTAGTTACACAAGCTTTTTGCAGCTGAAGCAAATTCCATCCTTTGGATTTTATAATCTTATTCATTACAGCCTCCTCTTGTTTGATTCTTAATCCTTAAATGCACACATGAATGATCCATGGTAAAAGAAATACTTAATACAGTAGAAAAGCTGTTAACAGTAAATCTGTAAAGTAAACCTGTAACAGTGGCTTTCCCACTCTGTTCCTTAAACTCATTCTCTGCCAATTTTCTTTTAATGGGCATTTAAAAAGATTTATTTGTGCACATCATTGGTGAGAACAAAAAACAACAAGCCCACAGATGTTTGTCATCAGACCTGAACCTCTGATCAGCATGGTTCTGAGTCAGCAAAGCTTGTACAGGCCAGCTCCAGAAAAAGGATGTATAAGGCACCTAAACCCAAAACTGCACACCAGCACTTTTCCAGTGAGCTCTCTGGGATCCGTGAATGGGACAGAATGGTTGCTACCTCTCCTGCAGGGGTCAGAGCAGATTAAAATCCTGGCAAAGAGCAGTCATGGTTACTTTTCTCTTGAAACCATGGCAGTTAAACTTTTCCCCCTCTGACTTCACTCTGTCATTCAGGAATTCACAAATAATAAATATTTACCCCCAGCCTGGGTTTGTGCTCTTCTTTACCTGAGCATCCCTCTAGGCTGGGGGCTGGGTTAGGTCACACATCTCCTCCCCTCTGCATATTCTGGCCCTGCAGTGGGCCCGTGTTCAGCAAGGACAAGGTTCAGGGCTGGAGGGAAAGCAAATACTGTAATCTGGAGAGTAACAAACTGTAGTTTTGCCAAGGGGCTAATCACTTCTGAGAGACAATAAGCAACTTGCAGTTCTGACTGCTGCTGTGATCCTGTTCTGTGGTCAGTGCAAGAGTTGACTCCATTGACTTTAGTTCAGAACTTAAATGGGTGAATAGTGTCTCCCCTGCTTTTGAGTAATCCCATTTGTGTGAATGCAGGAAGACTGCATTGCACTTCCCTGTGTTGGTTGTTACTTGCACTCCAGTTCTCTGACACTACTGGACCCTTCTAGGCTGCTGTTGTAGAGAAAAATCTTACCTACACATGCTAGTTTCTAATTGCTTACTGGATGCTTACTGGTCCTGTAATGTGATCATTGCCATGGGCAGAGAGGGGAATTGGGGCAAAAGCAGTGTTTCAGAGACTGGAAATAGATGTTTCTGTACCACCATACAATTTACAGAATCTTGCTGGAGTGAACTGAACTACTGAAGAGGGGGTTGGAATGTTTTCTTGAAAGATGTATACCTGTGCTACAGAACCTGCATCAGGAACTTAAATGATTCCCTTTTCTGGTCCTTTTTTAGATTCCAAGATGAACTTGGATGATTTCATCAGTATGAATCCTGAAGTGGGATGGGGCTCAGTGTTCTCCCTTTCAGACTTTGTGCATCGATTTGGCAGTCAGTATGGTTGCAGCTATTCCTTGGAAGGACAGTGAAGTGAACAAAGTTCTTCTGGTTCTGTTTTGAGGGGATGTGTTTTGTTTGGCTGCTCTTACATTGTATTTATGGTTTACATTTCTCTACATGGAATAAGTATTTGGAAAAATAGAACACCCAGTCAGAAATATAATGAACTGAATAAAAACTTTTATTTTAATTATGTAAGAATGCACTTGGTTTTTGATGTCAAATCAAAGGCAGACATCCCACTATAAGCATATTGCTTTTCCAGCTACTGTGCTCAAACTGAAAAGAGCTGCAAAAAAAGCTTTTGGAAAAATATGTACATAAGATACTGAATATTGTAGCCTAAATTGCCACATGTTGTCACATTTTAAAAGTGAGATATGGTTTTCTTCATGTTATGATTGCTGTCAATTACATACAAACAGTGCATCTCAGTTTCTTCACTAGCTTTACTGATTAGTCCTTATTTAGCAGAAGTGTAAAGGGTATTGATTTAGTATTTCAATTGTGAACTCCCATGCACTATGTAAAACCAGGTAAGTATCCAGATTTCTCTGCTGTACAAGGGGAGAATTAAATCCTGCCACTTCAGTTAAATGTTCTAGGTGCTGACAGTTCTTGGAAGATGCAGTTGCTATTTTTGCTTCTCATGCTGGCTGTGCATTCTCACCTGCTCCCATCTTCTTGCACTTGGTGTTTGTTTGGCCCTGTGGTAATGCAGGGTAATTCTGACGGAAAGCAGGAAGTTTTGTTGAGGTTTTTTTTTCTGCCTCTTGGTTCCTTGAACTGGCCTGTCAATGAGGTCAGACAGCTGCTCCTGCTGGTGTAAGGAAATCAGCAGGGCCATATGGCTGGGGGGAAGGGAGTGAGAAAACCTGCCCCTTCAGGGTTGTCTGCTGCTGAATATTCTTAGAGGTGATACCAAGCTGCATCTCTGCAGGGCATCCCAGGACAGCCATCATGCTGACTGAGGGTTTGGAGCAGTCTTACACTTCTTAGAAGAGTGCCCTAAACATGGAATTGCAGAAACAGGCTAAAATGAGGTCTTTAGTTCTCAGCTTTGGATCCGTTCTACTTCATACACTAGCACATCATAGACTGACAGACTGGTGGAAGAACACAGGTTGGAAGGGTCAGGCAGCTGCTGGTCCAATCTCCTGTTAAAATCAGGTCAGACTGGGCTGCTGAGGGCTTTATCCACTCAGGGCTTGGAAACCTGCTGGGACTGAGACTACAATAAACATTTGTGATGCATTTCATTCCTGGTGAAGAAAAGCACAGTACAGGTTTTAAGTATTAAGGGATCATTTTATTTTTAAGTACAGAAAAATATAAAAACTTGTAAGAATCTTATCTGTGTATCATTGTTACACAGGTATATTGTTACACACATAGTGTATTACTGTATTTCTCATCAGTTCTAGAGAATTTACTCAGCATATTAACAGCAGAGACAGCCAACTGAACAACTGTGGGATTGATTCACTCCATCCAGACATCTCTTTCTGTTTCATAAGGGCTGCTGAATATGGGAACTTAAGCTTTCTGTTGCCAGATGCAGCACAGTTGGTTGCCTGTGCAGATAGGCTGCTACTACATGTATTCCTTGAGTGCCAACAGGGACTATAGTTAGGAGGCTGGTTGTTGGGACACTCCTCTCTGGAGTGGGACAGTTGATCTGCAGTTTCTGTCCCTGAAACAGCTTCACCAGAAGAAACTGAGATTTAACTCAGGATTCCTGATAAAGTGGTGGACAGAACCCTCCCGAGAGGGGACAGCTGGATTTAACCAGATACTCCTGTGTAAAAGGTCTGATGTATTCATGTTTGGATGAAATGGCAGCTCTTTCTGCTTGATGAATGGGAATGAAGATGTTGTTACTTACTGGTTTTGAGTGATGTTAAGGCTGGCTGTGACAGTGTAGAGCAGCAGCAGCAGTTTGCCTGCTCAGCTCCGTGTAGCTGCCAACGCACTGGGGTAGACACAGCAGAAGTGAGAATGTAAAGATCCAGGTTTTAGATGAACGGGTTGTGTTAAGCACTTCTTACCCTTCAAGTGGTTGAATCTCATAGACACAGAGTTCCTGGGCATTGCTCAACAGGTCCTTTAAGTTGTTACAGAACATGAGGTTCTCATCCCTCCCTACTTGAGTATGTCATTTGATTTAACCTCAGCTGGTTTCCGGTGCCTGAAATCTGTGACACACTCCCTTTAGTGGGGGTCAAGACACAAGAATATGCCTGGTTTAATCTAGTTTCAGCATCAAGGCTGTTAAGAAGGAGAACAGTCACAACCATTAGTCAGAATATGCAAGTTTAAAAAAATCAATGTGAAGAGTTAGTCCTTTTTCTCTCTAATCATTCTGAACAGGTGCTTAATCTTACATGTAGCAAGCTCTGTGTGTGTGATTATAGCTTTTCTATAATTAACAACCTTTTTGCAGCTCTTGTAAAAAGTTGTCATTCCAGAGGGATCAGTAGAAGCCAGAGAATGATTTCCTTTAGTGCTGAGGATGGTGATACTGTGGTACTGTCTCTCTAGCTCATCAAGTCTGGGGGCATTTCATCACCTTTCAGGAGGCATGCTATCAGGACAGAATTCAGGAATACATCAAGTGCTTGTTTAGGGCCCCAAATACAAAGATAAGCTACTTGATTCACTGTAATTATCAGAAACCAACTCTTTTCTGATGCTGATTAGTCCTGGTGTCCCATCAGAGGGACTAAGTGAATTCCCTCTCCTCTTTGGTCCTTTCTCCAGGTAACCCTAGGCCTGACTATTTTGTGGAACTTCCTGTGTTTAACCTCTGCTGTCAACCCATTTTTGATGCATGAGGTGGCCCCATCACTGTGGTTTCCCCACCGACCACCACAATAAATTGCAGATAGAAAAGCAAAGTTTGCTGACAGCCACTTTGCCATGTACCTGCAGAAGTACAAGCAAAGAACTGCCACTGTAAAGCTGATGGCAAGGAGGCAGCTTCACTAATTGTCAGCTCTGTGACTACTGATGTATTTAAACACCTAAGATTGAAGCAATTTCATGCCATAGTCATACATACATGTGTGGGGTACGCTGTATGGCAGAGCACAGCTGCTGGTCCTCAGGTACAGCTCCAGGCTGGCCAGTGCAGCCACCCAGCTGAAGTGGTGCTTAAGGACAACCTCACTCCCTGATGCAGGAGAGCTGGGCTCATGCCACTGTGAGATAGGAAATAATAGGAAAGCATTGATGGCTGATTGTTTGGGGTGCACTGGCACAACAGGATCAGCCTGTGCTCACTTTTACTCCATGCTGTCTATAGCCCTTGAGACATTCAATCTTTACGGTGTCCAGATGCTGTCCCAATGTGTCCAGGACAAAGATGTGCTCCTTATGCACCTTCAGTACAATGATATCTTAGTGCAGCTTAGCTTCCCATTCCTTTCAGCCTTCTTTACCTTGTCCTTTCCCACAGTGATGTCTTTCTATTGTCCAGTTATTACAGTTTTTATGTGCTTAGAGCCCCTAAATGGGGGCTTTTTGGACTAGGTGATCCTTGAGTGAGGCATTGAAGAAAGCCAGGAGAAACCCTCCTGCCCTCAGGTCAGTTATTCACAATCCCACAGTCTCCCAACTTCTGTATTCTGTTGATCACTGGAAATTCTCCAAGCCTTTTGTTTCTAGACATCACAGGGCAAGACTGATCACCTATAATGGGAGCACATCCCATCTCACAGGTGGTTCCCTCCGTCTCCATCAGGCTATTGCAGCAGAAAGCTGCAGCATAAGATGGAACACCCACATCTCTCCTGCCTTTTTCTCTTCTTTGCTGCTGCTTTTAACCTAAGAATATAGTTTATTTGATAACTGACCTCTTTTATTCACCTGTTTGTGGCTTTAGAAAAAAAGGCATTTTTTTTCTGGCATGCATTTGCTTGGTCAGTGCATTTTTGCAAACTTGTATGTGACCAGGTCTGTCTTGAGAAAATCCCATTTCTCGGTTGGCCAGCAGAGAGAGCAGTCAGCATTCAGTGGATGTGCAGGTTGGGACACGGACAGAGGTGGTCCCCTGCACACTCAGCCCTGCCAGTAGCTGTTACAGTTAAAAATGACTCATTCTGACAGCATTGCAGAGGTGATTTGTATCTTGCAAGGTTGTGGCTGAAGGCTGAGGCATTGCCCTCGACTGCCTGAGCCTGTAATGGCAGTGCAAGCGAGCCCTTCCTGCACAGCAGGGGCCATAGGGCAGCATCATCACACCACCTGCCAGTTTGGGGAATCTGGTCAGCATTCACAGTCCCCACCAAAATGGGTGTGTGACACCTTAGGATGTCAGACCAATTGGTTTGCTATCAATTTATACTTAGATACCTGGGGATGCTGCAATCTGATCTGGGCTATTCAGGAAGCAAAGGGGCAATGGGATGCATTTGTTTGAATCAGATTCCAGGATGAGAGCCTTGGTCAGGACATTTTGACATGCGTGGCCTCCTCTCCTCATACCCTCATTGTCCAGTCAGAGCCTCGTGCTTGCTTTGAAGCACCATTGCTTCCAAGCATCTACTGTAAAATGGCCATCTCTGGTTGGCTGGGTTTTCTTGTTAGAATGGATTTGGTCCAAATTTTCTAATTTTTCATGGTTTTTCCCCTACCTTTTAATGAAACAAGGGTTGTAGACTGAATGACTTGAGAAAGCTGTACCAGGGAATAGGAATGAGGTGTGAAAATACCACCCTGTCCCTACAGTAGTCACAGTTACCTCGCTCTGGGTGTCTTGCAGAACCTTTACCGAGACACTGTCCCTGACCCAGGTGGTGGCTGTCCCCCACACCTGGCATGAGCCACACTGCTGGAGGGGAGGACCTGCAGAGCATCACTTCACGTCACCCAGCAGAGCAGATGGCTCCAGGTCTGGTGGGGTTGCCCTCCTATGACACTTTGGATTCACAGGCTTGGAGAATCTCATCTCCTCTCGAGGCGAAACCTGTCTGGACGTCTGTCTCTCTTCAGGTAATTACCTTCTCAGAAATTTGAGGGAGAGAATGCTGGTGATTTTCTTCTGCCTTCTGGCTTCCTCCTTATGCAGGACTTGGCCCAGTTGAGGCCAAGGTTAATGAAGTGCACCCAAGGAGTGAGTGTCTGGAGACATCTGCCCAGGTTTGTGCACACTTCCCTGTGGAGCTCAGCTCTGTTCATTTGTGATCATGGAGTCAGAAGTGAAGCACTCTATACAAATGCAGCCTTTCAGCAAGTTAAATGCAGCTGCAGTAGTGGTTCTGGAAAACCTCTTCAATTTGACCTAAGATAAACAAATATGGTTGTTTAAGTATCCTCAATGTTTCCTTATACTTACAGTAGGAAATACCTTGGATACTGAGGGCAGTTGAAGCAAATCTTACTTAGTTATCTAAGGCCTCTGGCAAGTCCCTGAGTTTCTGAGCGAGCTAAGCCACTTCCTAGGCATGAGGTGTACCAAGCTTCATTTTATAGTCATAAAAATAAGCATTAAGGACTTGAGCTGTCAACTGTCACTCACAAAGTCCAACTGAAGTGACATTACTCACCTGATACTCGTGACAAATGTCTGCTTCCTGCTCTGGAAGATGAGCAGGGTGTTTCCAATGAGCTGAATTCCTGGCATTATATTATTTAAAAGCAGGAAATGCTCATTTGGCTTGCTTCAGCATCATACCAGCCTTCCCATGCAAGGCTATATCTGGAACCCAAACACTGCAATAAGGCAGGAATCATTATATGTTATTTTTTTTCAAACAGCCTACACAGTAAGAAGATGGTAGTTATCTCAGCCTTCCCTTCTTTTTAGTATGCAATTGTGGTGGCGTGCTTCCCCCCGTCTCAGCTTGGCTGCTGAAATGGCAGCGCACCAGCTCCGCGCTTGGAGCCATCCCGAGAAAATGTTCTGCTGCGGCTCTTAACCATTTAGCTGTAAAGCTGCTGCCGCTTCCACCGCTCCTAACTGCTGGGGTGAAGCAAGGGTTGCCAGTCCTTGTTTGTAGCAAGCATAATCAGTTCCACTATTTATACTGTACTCATCACAGAACACTTTGCTGTATGAAATGGTCACAGTTATATTTATACCAGTACAAAAACAAAGTCATCACAAATCGAGGAGGCGACATTCAGAGTAATTTTTCCTTGCTATGTGATGCTGTTTTCTTCGGCAGTTGAAACTTTTATCGGGCAGAGTCACTCCCTTAGGAAGAAAATACAGCCTACTGTAAGTCAGGAATCCCACCACTATTTATCTGCTCTTGTGTTTTTGCCTTGCATGAAGGAAATGCAACTATTTAGTTAAGTAACCTCTACCAGTTGCTACCTCGGTACGAATATGCAGGGCTGCCAGCAAAGTCCACGGAGTTGTCTTAGTACAGCTACAAGCAGAGTTTGATCTGCTTTGCCAGAGGTACTAAAAATACCTTTTAATATGCTAAGGTATGTGTCTGGCCAGGAGTTGTTTTCAAATGCATTGTCCATGGAGTTCCCATAAAGTAAACAGACCTCAATATGCTCAGTCCTGAGATGCAAAATAACCAGTTCTGTGGGGTCCAGCTTTTCTCCTTGCCAGCGTCACCAGCAGGGTGCTCCCCCTGCCTTGTTCCCAGCAGCAGGCTGGGAAGAAGGGACTCCAGGAAGATTTGCAGTGCCCTGCCTGCCATATTTGACAGAGATCCTTTACAGGGTAGATTGTTTACTTAATTGTCATTCTCATTTAACTTGCTTGATAATTATTAAATAAAACACCCCAGGCTGAATGCTTTTGAGATCTGAAAGACCAAATGAGTTTGTTGCCAGCAAAGACAACCCATGCACATTCCCAGCTTCTCCTGCTTGCCAGCCTTTCTGTTCTCACATGGTGCATGGAGGTCAGATCCATGCACAGAGGCCAAGCCCCAGCCGTCCTGAGCTGGTGCCAAGGGCTGTGTGGGCAGGGTCACCTTTTCCAAGGCACAGAGCCTGATGAAACCTTTCTGCCAATGTTCTCTGTGGCCCCACTGCTTTGAACTGCCACGGACATCCACGGCTGTGGAACGGTTCAGCCTGGCCCTGGCCACATGGATGCAGGTCCCCCACCCTTGCCAGGGACTGCGGGATCCCCACTGCTGGCTGCCTGCAGGGGCAATGCAGGCAGTGGAAGTTGCAGGACATTACCGCCCCACTCAAGATCAAAGAATCATAGCATGGTTTGGGTTGGAAGGGACCTTAAAGATCATCTAGTTTCAACCTTTCTGCTGTGGGAGGGACATCTTCCACTAGACCAGGTTGCTCAGAGCCACATCCAACATGGCAAGGATGCTTGCTGGGCTTACAGGCATCCTCAGAAATGGGGATTATTTGTGGTCATTCAATAAGCAAATGCCCTGGCTTAGCATGTGGAGTGCAAAAAACACACGTGGAGATTGCCCAGTGCTGAGGATATCTGAAGCCTGACACATGACAGAAGTACATGTGTGGGGTCCAAAAGAAGTGTCACCGTCTTCACCAACACTTGGTCTCCTCTGAGCTGGCATTGTTGTGTCTCACAGTAAGCTCCTCTGCCTGGCCTGCATAGTGCAGAAGAGCCTGCTCCCAAATCCTGTTAGAACTGCTCCTCGCTGCTGTTTAATGCCATTGGGAGAGTGATCCATGGAGCTCCAGTGCTGGCATTGGCATGGCTGGATTAGCAAATGGACGCTTTGTTTTGAGCTTTCTGTAATAAAATACCATGCTGCTGGGGCACACAGGCTAGCTAGGGTTTCACTGCCCACTTAAGAAAATGAGGGCAAAGGGTGATTAAATATTAAGTGGGATGCAAGATCTGAGCAGATGCGTTCACCTGGTAACCTGATGATGGGCTGGAGGTACATGTGGCTTCCTAGATACCTGAAAGGGTACTACAGCAACCCATCCTGGCCAGCAAGAGGGGCTTTGGGGTTCCTCCATCAGTTTGTGGTGCCAAGAGACCTCAGGGGTGACAGGTGTGGCCATGACCAAGATGAGGATCCCTGGAATAGCTGTATCCTTTTCTGTTTAGCTTTCCACCTCTTCTGTAAATCAAACACCATTTCTGGTGGCAATAGACTGTCAAGCAGGCTACACTGACATCAAGCAGAAGATATTAAGGAAAAAAACAGAAAAGAGATTAGTGATTAATGCAGAAACTGCCCCCCACCACCCCACCCAAGGATGAGCCATGTCCTAAAGCCTCTCCTTCAAGCAAAGCTGCTGCTGACAAGAAAGTTATTGACCTTCCTTACACTGCAGAAAGGAGGCTTTTTCTGTGTGTGTGTTTGTCTGAACACACGTGCCCATGGGCCTCCCCATGCGTACGGACACAGAGATACAGACAGCTCCTTCCACGGCAGCACGTTTTCCACTGGGTGTTGGCTCCCAAGCTCACTTTGGCATTAGCAGTGGGCAACATTGAATTATTTCCTCACTACTGCCGTTAGCAGCTGGCTCTTCTTGAGGAGGATCCACAGCCTGGCTGCTGCTACCTGGTCAGGTGCAAATGCTGCAAGGGCTCCTGCTCCACTCCCTCCCTCCTTGGCACAAGCGTGGGCAAGCAAATCTGGATAAATCGAGGCTCTTTCCTTTCTGAGACCCTTAGGCCAACATTTTACAGCTGTTCTAGTGATATTAACTTCCATAATCCCCCTTATCCCATACCCCCTTGGAAACACTTTAAGATGTTATTTTTTTCTGATATAATCTGTGCCAAAGCTTGGTTCCTTTATGAGGACAAACTGGCAGTGACAGCTATACAGGGAAATACTGTATTGCTTAAAGAACTTTATTTAGATTGCTCCATTGCGGGGAGAGTTGTTTGTTGGTTGGTTTTTGTTTTGTTTTTTTTTTTTTCATTTTGAACGGTGCTAAAGATGCCATAAAATTAGACACCATAAAAACAAAACAAAACAAAACAAAACAGTATTATTCCAGTGATTTGTACATTGCATGTTCATTTGCCTTCAAAATTAAAAGAAATCATGATAAAACTAAGCAAATAAATAGTCTTGAGAGGACTAATCCCTTTCCTCCATGCTCCCAGCAGCCACCAAAGCCCGCGGGGATCTCGGGAGGGCAGGAGCGGCAGAGCCCGGGCCGAGCGGCGCGGAGGATGCTCGGGAAGGCTTTGTTGCTCTGCCATGGGGATATTAACGTTTCTGGCCAGCTGACAGCATGTGTGGCGAGCGTAAACATTTGGCTCCAGCAAAGAGATGCAGACGAGGGAGGCAAGTTGTGCACAAGATAAAAGGGTTCTTGCGGCAGCACCCGGCGGGTCACGGGCGCACAGCACCCTCGGGGAGAAGCGGGCACGGGCGGAGGGCAGAGGGAGCTGCAGCCGTCGGGGGAAGGACGGGGGTTTTGCAGTGGAGCAGGCACTTGATGCTTCTGCAGCCTTCTGGGGTCCAGGGAGGGTTAAGAAACAGTGGGAATGCAGCACTGGGGGCACATTAGGGGGCTGAGGACAGCGCTCAGAAGCGGTGTGGACGATGCTTGCAGCACCGCTTTTGATCGTGCTGTGTTTTGCATCAGAACAGCTGCCATTTTGCAGGGAAGCGGGGGGATAAGTGGGTAAAGAGCACCCAGGCCCCCGCTTTACGGCTCTTTCTGAGCAGGCCAGCTGTCCACACTGGTTCAGACTTAATTCATGCTCTGAGTTCATTACAACAATCTTTTAAAGCTGGAGCCTTACCGTGTACATCCTCAGCCACAGCAGTACCCCTGTGCTGCTCCGTGGGGCCAATGAGCCTTTGGGCTCTTACTTCCCTGAAGGGCCAAGCAAAGGAATTTTGCATTTTTTCAGCCTCTAATCTGAAAAAATGAAAAATAGCTTTGTAAATATTTTTAAAATACCTTGAGGCCTTAGGCAGCCTGAGGAGAAGGGGTGCAAGGTGCTGTTATGCCCAGGGGTGCTACAAACCTCTCTGACTGGCTCATGGTGCTGCAGGATGGGTGTTGTGTGGTGGCTGCTCTCTTGCAGCTGCCACACGTGCTCGTGCATGGGTGTAAAATGGGCTAACTTGCCCTTTCCTTCTTCTGAATGTTCAGCATAAGCAGGGAATAATAAAATGCAATTTTTCCACAGGGACCAGAGGAAACAAATTACTGCCTGGGTGTAGCTGAGGGCAGAGTCTGGTGCATTATTTTCTGTGTAAGAAATCCCACGAGGCCTTGTGGAAACCCAGCTTTTTTTTTTTTTTCCTCCTCATTTTTCTACTTCCTTAAACTTTCCAAAATACTCTGCTGTAACATATTTTCCTCAGTCACATGTGTTAGTGAGGAGAGAAAAGGTTAAATTCTCCTTTCATACTATAATGTAATTCATTTCCTGTTTTTCACAACTGTCTAGACACAGATCTAACGAGCATTAACCCTGAATCCCACCATTGGGTTAAAAATAGCAGCTTTAAATATAAAAGTATGTGGTAAGAGTAAGATTGTAGGTTTCTACCTACCACCAGGAGACAGCACTTTTAAATGAGAACCATTTAATTAGCTATAAGTAACAAAAAAAAAATTACATCAGTTTCAGAGGTTTAAAAAGGCTCCTGGTTGCTTTATATATACCAGCAGCAACACAGGCCCTGCTGAGTTGTGGCACGGACAGGTTGATTCCCCCTCAGGAGTTATATTTGTCTGGATTTACACCTCCAGCTATATTAAAAAAGAATAAATTCCACTTCAGTCGGAGAGCTATAAAAAGATTGGGAGAAAGCAATTTAAGAGAGAACCAATGTTGAAAACCATGGTCAGCTTCTGATGGGAGACCCAAGGACACAATGTCCAAGGGCCCCAGGCCCAGCTGAGGAAGGTGCCCCAAACCCCAAGGGAAAAAGTGATGGCTGTGGTACCAAGAGGCACCTCGTGCTGGGCAGGCAAGGCCACAGAGCGTTGGGTCCCAGCCTAGCACAGCACTGGAGTGCTTGCAGTCACGAGCAGACCCAGAGGGGCTCTCATCAGCTTAGGCTGGATCATGGTTGGGCTGGAGGCTGGCCCCAGGTTAAGCCAGGCAATTGCCCCCCGTGGGTGTGCAGCCTCCTCTGACACTTCCCACCAGCTGGGCTGCCACACTGGAGTGGGAGGAAGGAGAGAAAGAGATTTCTGGCTTGAAACACAAGCTAAACCCCTCACAAAAGTGAGAGTTTTGCCTGTGGAGGCAAAGCAAGAAAAAGCAAAACTGTAGCCCACCCCAGCTTGGCACAGGGTGCAGACAGGGAGCGAGGCAGCTTCTTGGCTGACAGTTTGTTACACACACCTTTCACATCAAAGATTACCCACAGAGACATCATATTTTATGTCCTTCAAGAATAAAAATAAATGCTGTTAAGAATTATCTTAACCCAATGCTTAAAAGCCCCATTAAAATAAGTCAGAATTCCTGGTGTGCTGTGACGGGGAGGAACTCGCATTTCCTGTGCTGACTGCGTTTCTCTGTCTATGAACACAAATCCCATGGGCTGGTTTGTTTATTTACCCCGTGAAGCTGGGAGTGTGTGTCTTTCCTGTCCCACCACCCACTTCCAGCCATTGCATGAAAGCAGCAGCACCTTTGGGAGCGCTGGGATGGACCTGGCACCTTGGCTGCAAACCTGTGGGTGCTGCTGTCTGCGTTCAAGGTCTGTTCTGACCAGGACTGAAATTATCCAGGGAAAACATATTAAAAAGACATTTGTTTGTTTTCAACTAAAAAGTGCAGTATACTATGCGTCAAGAATGGTGAAGAGTGAACTAGTGTCCTGCCAGCTTAGGGAAGGCCTTTGAACCCACATGAGTTATTTATAGAGCCTTTTGGAAAACAGCTCTTTCCAATTTCTGCAATTTTGATCAAAATAACAGCTCAGGTTTTGTCAAAAATAAAGCAACCCTCTACATTGTTCACTGGGGTTCACCCCTGTAAAGCAAAGCAGAAATGAGGATTAGGGAAAGGTGGGGCAAAGCAAAGTCATAATTTTAATATTCATTGTGTAAGAGGCTTTCAAAAGGCTTTTTGGGCAAACGGTACTTCTTTTACTAGGCTCTAAGACGGACGGTGAGGGCACTCCAAGGAAGTATACAGTGTGACTTGTTATCATTGATCAAGGCAGACCCTCATCCATGTTTCAGGACACCTCTTCCTCCATGCCTGAGTGCACTTAAAAACAATAACATGAAAATGGGGCCCAACATACTCCTAAAAATCCAGCATTCCCCTTATAGGATTTAGTTTTAGCACATTTAGTCTATTAAAATAAGTAGAACTTACTATTTTCAAAAAAGTTTTAATAAGAAATGTGTCTTAACTACAGCTTTCTCTTGTTTAAAAGGCTCTGTGATCTTGTCCCTTCCTATGGTTCCAGAGACTTGTGTCTGGATGGTGCAACCCTCTAACTGCAAACCCAAGTCACAGCATAACTACAGAGACATAGGAAACCACTCAAACATACCTCATGTGACAGTGAAAATGAGATTGAAAACAAAACATCTGCATTTTGTACTTATTTCCACAGCTGGCATAGCTTTCATGAGGCAAGTAATCCTGTTTTACCATGATAACTTCTCCTGTTCCAACCAGAGGCACATTTCATTTGCCTTCTCAACCACTTTTCCCCAATTTATTAGGAGTCCTTTCAGTGGGCTCCTACTCATGTTCCCTCTGAGCAGGAACCTGGGTCGGACTGCTTGCAGTCCTGGCACTGCCAAGATGCAATTGTTCCCCACCCCCAAAAAAAGATTAAAAATCACGCAGGTAACATGTCTAGAAAAACCCCAACATTTTGTAAGCCATCAGTTGGAGTTGAAGGTCTCAGATCAGTGTGAGTACTGGTGATCTCTTTTGGGGCAGCAATCACTCCTGTGCTTTGAGCAAGTACAGACTCCTGAGCACAAGCTCCATTGTGAGCACTGTTTCCGTTAGAAGCGAGGGCTCATTTCCCTTTGAGAGATGATGAAGCAATAACTCTGTCTGGGATCTTCTGCTATGACAATGAGCCAAGTTCTGGATGTTCCTGCAGAAGAGTCTCTGCTTACAGTCATCAGAAGCTCAAGGGTGATAAGGTCACCACCTTGGAAGCAATGAGACAACCAACTCTGTGGTTCACATTGTTTGAACATTTATTGCAATTCAGTGTCAAAAATGTTTTACAAAAATACTGTCTGCACAGAACAGCTGTAAAAATCAGTTGAACATGCAAGGGAAGAGGGAAAAAAGTGTGCAAATTTATAATGGAAGGATTTTAACCACACAATAATATTAAACAGAAGTCTTATATAAGGGATGCCTTTCACTTCATATCATCTCTAGTTAAAACTTCAAGGAAAAATAAAATAGAACACACACTCTCTTCCATATATAAGTAGGTATTTATAATTACTGTAGATTAGTTCCTGAAGATGAGTATATTTGCTATTTCAAATTAAAATGTTCTCTTGGTAACTGACATGTTAGCATTCTGTGCAGCACAGGATGGCTAAAGAAAGGCAAAGTCCACCCTCAGTTGCCCTCCCAGGAGGAGCAGCAACACTTGGTCAATAGAGAGGGAATTTCTCTGGTGTTAAGAGTATTTATAAACCAGAGACTGCATGTGTCAAGGACAAGATGGATTTGTTCTCCCTAGGGTCAGATCGTGCAAAGCTGATTTGCTACCAACAAAAATCAGTGGAGGAAGACACTGGATAGAAATTAGGTGCTGGTAAAGACTTAGAGCCCAGCAGCCACACACTGACAGCTCTGTGAATGGCTGACCACGGCTTCACAGCCTGCAACCAGCATCATACAACCAATGAGCTGAGAAGCAGCACAAGCAGAACACCAGAGTCCCAAACCTTGAAGGAGGAGTGAGCCTATACCAGCCTGGTCAGTCATCAGCTCCACAGGGCCTGTGCTTGTGCAAACAGGCCAGCTACAAAGAGGGGCATTTTAATTTAAAGCTATGTCTTTTTGGCAAGGTGCTGATCTACAAGGAAGCTGTGCAACATGTTTGTAAGGACAGCCGCAGAGGACAACGCTGGTTTGCTGTACCAAGCAGGAGATCAGTGTAAAAAGCACAACTGATTTGTTTGCTACACAATAGGATTTGAAATGTTCCTGCACTAAATGAAATTTTAGCAACAAAGGGCCAAGGAATTTTCTGGGCAGGAAAAGCTGGTTTAGTACCTGTGTATGTTCTAGAAGGTGACAGCTTCACAAAAGTAATTGGAGTCAAACAGAAATGGGAATACAAACAGTTCAAAACCTAGGGCAAAGAAAAATAATATAAAATATATTCCCATATACAGAAAGTGGCAGGGTGCAATTAAATGTTTACATACAAAGCAATGTCTTCAGAGCAATACACATTTTCCTAATCACTTTACATAATAAAGGATCTAGAAACTCCCACAGTTAAAAAGAAGAAACCCAAAAAACACAAGGAAGTACACATGCTTTATGATCAAACTTCAACATACCATAGTTAGTAAAAATGGCTTAAGGTATGTGCAGCTGAAATCGTGCCTCTTGAAATGGCCACCACGTCAAAAACTGGCCTCTAGAAAGCTAAAACAGATCTCTGGGATCTCTCCCTTCCTAAGGCTCCTCCCTTGCATGGATCTATTTTTCCTCTTTCACAGCACCATGTTCTATGCTGTTGCACTAGTTAATATATCCTCTAAAGACAGATTTCCCTGGATATGCTGGCAAGAGAAAACCCCAAAGAAAGGAAACTCTCCTTTTCTAGTATAAAAACTGATGCTTATCTAATGGAAATGCATCAGCTAACTGGAAGGTGAAATAACATTTGAAAAGAACATTCTATTTCCAAAATACAAGCAAAAGTCTGTTTTCCCTTTCACAACAGCTTTCACAATTGTCTTAAAATAAAGAGGTCCTTTTTGCCTGAGAGCAGCCTTAATCCATCCCACCTGGAAGCCCCTGATATCACTGAATTTTGTTACTCTGCCATCCTCAGCCAAGCAGATGCCTTTGTGCAGTTAAAATACTGATTGCTTTGTTTATAAATGGTTAGAGTAAGGTATTTGGATGCAACAGCATTTTGTTTTAAATACAAACCAAGAGTACTGAATTCACTGCAACAACTCTGTGTACCAGCCACTTGAGAAACAATGAGTCTCCAAAGAGACCAAGGCTATCTTTGACAATTGCTGCAGCAGGAGGGCAGTGACTGAGGCAGTAACTGAATAAGGCTTATTCTGTTTCTTTTTGTTTAGTCTGTTTTGTTCTGTACAGTAGTTGCTCAGTTTGCTGCTAGTTTGGACACTGACAGCAATATCCCAAGACCTCACACAAGCAACAGACAAGTGTCTATGTATAACAAATCATCTTCGGCACTTTGACCCTTACAGTGCTAAGAAATAAAAAACACAGTAATTGAAGTAAGTTTTATAAATAGGAGCCTCAGCTGCACATTAAATCTGTTGTCAGTATGACCCATGCTCTCTGGGCAGAAGAGGCCACTGAAGGGTTGATAGAGGTAATGGCTGGAGCCAAGACATTCCCAAATTGCAGCTCAACGTTGAGAATTTCCATCTTCTTATGCAAGGAATGCAGTAGGCCAGATTCAAACCTGAACTTAAAATTCACTCAGTGCCACAATCTCACAGAGGGTAAGTGCTAAGCACAGATGCAGAGTAGGAAGAATGCTGCAGCATTTCATACCAATATACTGTTGCCTTCCCATCACAACAGGTTGCCTCACTGGGGGTGGCAGAGGCAAAACTACAAAACAAACCAACCCCAGGTCAGAGCTGGAAACAGAGGATGCCAAGGGGCACAGGTCTTCTCACTGCTGGAAAAAGGAGCTACAGGACTCTCCAAATTCAGTGGCAATGCTTCACTCACTTCACTTGCAAGTTTCTGTCCTTAATGCCCTCACTCACAAAGCCAGATTTCAGCCTTGTCTACCCGCTGCCAGCAGCGCGGGAAGGAAAACAGAAACTGGACTCCTTTACTCACAAACATTCCCCAAACAAGTACAAGTGTATTTTTCCAAGGTAGCAGTTTTTAAATCACTTTCAGTTGACATGAGTATGACCAGCAGGCTTATGCTTTCCACCAGCAGTCAAACTGATGAATCAACAACTGGGGCATCAACACCAAGATAAAGCTTGTTATCCTGCATGTGCTTTCCCCTCATCTCTGGAGAGTGACAAGCTCTGAGCCATGGCTAAGGGTGGCACAGGCTCACAGAGCTCTCTGGAAGAGCAAAAACTCGGGATTTGCTGTTAGGTGGCTGGAGAAGGGCAGTTCTTGTCAGCATTTTCCTTGTTTTCCTCCCCTCTTCCCACTACTCCATCTAGAGGCAGCTTTTTTCCCTTTTCACATCTCTACCAAGAGTATGCAAAGTGATTTAGTTTGCAAAAATGCAAATACTGTCATTTTTAAATACAAACAGCTGCAGAAAAGTGTTCAAAGTCAGTTATAAAAATATAAAAAAAGGAACAGCATATTAACAATAATTAACTCAAGTAGTTCTTCCTGAATTGTCCTGAGTACTCCTCTTCCTCACAATTTTTGTACATAGTCACACACAACCCACTAAATATTTACCCTTCCGAGGTATCCTGCTTACATCATGCACAGAGAAAGTGCTATACAGGAAATCTACTGGCAAACAGCAAAAACTTTCCACTGCAGGTTTTCAGATTGCTATGTATGAGATTCTTCAAGCTCCACTGTAGAGAAAAGTGAAGCATTGCATGCATCAGAGGAGACAGTGAGCCAGATCACAGCCACAGTGAGGTGGCCACTTACTCTGTGGGACTGAAAATTTAGCTCTAGGTTAGGGTCAGAAGATCCCATAAAGCAGCTCAGCACTGGAAGCAGAAGGGACTAGGGTCTTTGGGTCTTTGCCCCTGGCATGGAGAAAGAACCAAAGATGCCAAGTGCCATGTTGGAAATCCCTTGCTTACCTCAGTCCTGACTGCTAAGTACTAATCACTCCCTAAGCTCCAGGGCTCTGAAACAAAACATTTGCTGACAGTCTTCCAGTGAATAAAAACCGCATCATTTCATGAGATTCAATGGCCCAGTTCTCCCTATATTTTACCAGCTCCAAGGTGACTGAATTCACTTGACAGCAGTGGGAATACGGGGCACTGGATACTCTGGAAAACATGGGCTTGAAAAAACAGATTTTAACCTCACTTAGGATTTCAACTACTGCAATTAACCTAGTGAAGCAGGTAAGAATTTACCTTGTGAGATTAAATCCAGTCCTTTGTTTCCCTATCATAGAACTTCCTCCCTTATAGATAAGGCTCATCCTTGTGTCTTTTCTTTTCCCATTTGCTTAGTCTTTCATAAAACCAACAAATTAAAAGAGGATGGAGTAAAGTCTTAGGTATTTATATGGTGCCTATCATCTAGGCATTCAAGCACTGAGTAGAGCAAGAAAACTAATGTAAAGAGGTAAGCATTAATACAAGAAAAGATGCTTACTATCACAAACATTTCCCTTTAAATCATTGTACAAAATACAAAAGTTCACATTGTACACTGGATTTTTGTTTGAAAGGTACTCAATCTCTTAGAGGTAGAAAGTGGTATGTTGCGATTCTGTCTCGCAACTAGGCTAGAGTTCTATCCTAAGTATTTCAGAATGTGTCCTTTTAAAAGCACAAAAGTATTATTAAACTTGTCACAGGGATATTTTTCATAAATATTTCTAAAATGTCGTATTTATAAATATGTATGCTAAATAAAACCAGATGGAGGAACAGTTCAACAGTCCTAGCCTCATATTGCTTTCTGTCTACTAGAAACAAACCAAAAGAGTTCTCAAATGGATGCGGCGCAAATTCATTTTTAGCTTCTAGGAACAAAAAATGAAGGTTTTTTTGCCCTGTATCTTGTACTGTGATGATAAAAAAGGGACTCTGTACAACATGCTGTATTTATACACCAGTCCTATGGAAGTCTGTATTCCTTAAGTGCTGCATGTCAGTGAGCAACTTCACCTTTCATCTCCAAGATCCTCTTGTTCCTTGACTCAGGAGCTTCGAGCAAACATGAATATTTACACTATTTACAAATTGAGTGTCCAAGCTCTGTGACAAAGTGTCCTGTAGGAATCTCATAAGCTGCTGTGACCCAAGTTCAGAACCTGAACAAGTTGATAAACTCCTGTGGTGAAAGAGAGGTGGAGCAAGTCTCTGGGTTGTTGGCTGTGCAGGGGTGATCAGTACCCTGAGAAAGGAGAAAACAATTCTATTTAGAGAGGCTGCAGAAAGGGTGCCAAAGCATCAGCCAGCTTAGCACTGCCCCTCTGCCAGACATCTCATGTGCAAATAGATAGAGCAGAGACAAGAATAATAGCTCAGAAATGGACTTAGTATCTTAGGGGCAAGTCATAGAAAAAAGAAGCAGCAAAGATCCAATTAATTCTTTTCCCCTCTTCTGAGGAAAGAGAGGCTAGAGCCTACCATCAGCTACAGGAGTTTAACTCCTGAGACATGCCTTGCACATCACCACAGTGGTAAGCAGAATTTTGTCCTGGACCATTTTGCAGCCATCTGCTTTCATTCCAGCTAATCCTGTTGCCAAGACCTCCACTTCCATATAATGGGTAGAGGAAGCTGCTGCCAGTGCTAAAATGATTTCTTACAGGCAGCCCTAAAACATGCCCATCTTCCAACCCTCTGGCCCCAATGGACACTACTCGTGTTCAAGATAAAGATGGGATCCCTGAAGCACAGAGGACAAAGGGTCTTAGTAGTTGAGGGAAAATTAAGATGTAGGAATTCACTAGGCTATGCAGGCAAAGGAACTGCAGCACCCTAAGACAGCTACAATCAAAGGAAACACTGGATGCCCCATGGCTCCTGCCTCAGTCAAGTCTGTCCCACTGGCACCTCATACCTTCCAGGAAAGGATGTGGCAGTGCCTGCACAGCTGCAGTGTGTCACCATACTGCTCCTTCCGTGGGTAACACCTTATGAGCTTGAAGTACATCTTTTTCCAATCCAGCTGTCCTTTGTCAGATAAGATCAGACGTTTGCGAATCTTAAACAAAAGATAAACACAGTTATAGCAGGTCAAAAAAATTATTTGTTGTGTTCAGCTCATGACATTTTCTCCCTCACATGTCAACGTTGCCAGTCCCACAACAGTTCCCTTGCAACAGCAAGAAACCTCTTACTCTGAATATCCAGCTACAAGTATTTTCCTGATGGGAACAGCCTCACTCAATACCATTATGAGGGTCTATTCCCAGTTCATGAACTTCACTGTAGGAAGCCTGAAACCCCAGGAGCTACTTCCTATTACCTTGGCCACTCTTTCTGGCTGGCAGCACAGCAAGTACAGTTGCATTTAACAGTTTTAAAAGCTGAGGTATTCTTCTCTAAGAGTCAGTGATTTATCACTTTAGCTTGGGAGACACCTGTCTCTCTTTTAGGGTTCATTAGTTGCAGAGGCTGGATTTGAATTTACTTAATAGTAATAACTCCTCCAAAGTCACTTCCAAAGTCAGATTCAGAGTGAGTGAATAAAGCCAAGTCAGCAGAGAAATCTGGCATATGGTTGCTGAAGTGCAGAGGTCTAGTATAAACACCCCAGACACTCACCCATAAACAGGGATTTTTGTTTGTTTGCTTTTAAGTTTAGAAGATCCCAGATGATTACCCGCCTGCCAGAGATGTTTACACAGGTACAAAGTGGGTAGCAGCAGGGCTGCTTTCCACATACCATCCTGTCACTCACAGAACAGCTCAGAGGGGATTTCTTGCTCTAAAGGGCAAGAGAGTACAGCTCATGGACCACATCCACAAAGACTCTCTGCAAGGGTGTCAGTCCCTGGGACATCAGGGTGATTGCTGGAGCTTGCCTGCACGTTTTCCCTACACACGTGGGGCAAGGAGCAACTGCAAGTCATGCAGTTGTTCCCACCTGGATTAGGATTGAAGTTCAGAGTATGATTAATTCCTCAAGCTCCTATTTCAGGAATCATTGCTGCGGCATGTAAAACCCTCTGTATAAATCATCTTCACAGCCATTCTCATGCCAGCCTATATTATCAGCTTGCGGCACAGTCCTCAGATCCAAGAGACAGCCAAGTAAGAGAACACACAGGGCACGCACTCTTTCTAGTGGGGTACACCAAGGAAGCCATGGCAGTTTGCCCCTCCTTGTACCTGTCTGTCCGTGAAGTGGTACTGGCACAGTTTCTTCCACAGCAGCCGGTCTTCACTGAGCACTTGGAGGTCGGGAGCCACCTGACCCAGGCTAACCAGGTCCCTCCCATCGCTCAGTCGCTGCATGATGTTCAATTGTAAACACAACGGCAGGTCGGTGAAAGTGGTTCCTTTAAAGGCAGGCTGGAAGAGACAGAAAAAACTGAGCTCCCAGGAAGCTGAAAACCTAAGAAATCCTAGCTTGCAGCAGAGCTACTGCTTTTTAAAAACTTCACACAGAGATCAAAGCAGCAGTTCCCTCTTCTTAAATAAAGGAGACATTTTACATAGAACTCTTTGACCTTCTACCCCAGAACAGTTGGAGATAACCTCGAAGAAGAGGACAAGTATCTAACAATAATTAGAGTTGGAGTCCAAGCCTGCTTCTCTCTCCTTTTTATCCACCCCACATCCATACTCGTGAGACTCCGCTCTGTGAAGCATCACCATCAGCTTTCACTACAGCAGGACATTGGCTGTATCATGGTATCAGCTATTGACCATCCAGGTCTCTCCACCACAAGGCAGATGGGCATTACTTCTCAGTTTCAGCTCCAGTTACACACATTGCTGGGAATCTCATGCTCTTCTGACATGTGTTTTAGCTTATGTCATCACAGGATCTTGCTGCAACCACAGCAGTGGCTGGTGAGTACCCACAGCAGGATTTTTCCCCGCATGGCTTCCCAGCTCACTGCTGGCAGGGCTAACTTTTCCTCTGGGAACATTTGAAGGATCTGCCCCTTTCCCACAGGCTGCAGCCCTGGTTTTCCAGGCTGTTCAGCCACAGAGACAAAAGGCACCCCCATCTACCTTTGCTTAGCCTCCACAGCATCCAGGATTGTTTTGCAAGTACACATGGGGCACAGCTCCAGGACAAATTGACCACAGTAGATCTGCATGTCCTGTACTCAGGGGAAATCCAAGGTATACTCAGGAGCAAGGCATCAGTGGGGACCACAACCTGGGCTCCAGCTGCTTCAAAACCAGCCCCAGCCTTATTAAGGCAAACAGCAGCTTCTAGGATTGGGCCCCAACAAACAATGTTAGACAGATGTGCCAAGTTCATCCTTTACCCTGCACAGAAATGCTGCTATTTTAAGTTGCAGAGTCACAGCACCCGCCTCGTCTTTGGCAGAGCTATTAACTGTTTCAAACAAGCAGCACACAGCCCACCAGCAGCAGGGAAACACTGTATGAGGCTGCTTTTAATCATGTGGTCCCATCTCCAGCCATCCCACAGCATGGGAGACTCCAGAGGAACAGTAAGTACATCTGCATAGCAGCAGCTCCTGCCTTCTGTCCAGCACCTCAGTGCCAGCCTGCCCAGCCCAGCGACACTGCCTGGGTGCCTGCAAGGACCAGAGCTTCTCAACCAAAACATCCATTCTGGCATCACCACCTGCCAGGCAGACCTGACACAATTGCTCCCGAAGGAGTGAACTGTCTCTAGCAGCTCCAGAGGACATTCCTTCCCATGACAGCCTGGGGCATTTTTTGGGGTAGGACAAATGCACTGGATCCCTGGATCACAGCCCACTGCTCTTTCTTGCCAGGCTGTATTCTGCATTCTTCCACACTCTGTCTATATGTAAGCTTTGCTAGGGCACAACAGGCAAGAGTAAGCTCAGAGACTCTTGGATCAAAAAAAACCCCCAAAGCTCACACTTGTATCTCTTTTTCTGAAAAAACCTGTGTGACTCGAGCAAATCCTTACAGGTTTTCTGGATCAGGCCAAAAACTTATCTGCTACTACTTTTCCCTCAGTACTCTGTTCCAGGACTTTTCAAGCATTACTTTTTTTGGAGAAAGAACACAGATTAGTCCAGAACAGATCAGTATGCTGTCATTTTCTGGACAGAAGTTTGTCTTTTTTTAAAAGAAGCTGTAGCACATACAACACTATGCAAGGTTGTTTTTTTGGTTTTTTGTTGGTTTTTTTTTTTAATGATTTAGGTCCTGGGTGTTGCAAGACATTTCCCCCACCAGAAACACTACAAGCTCACTGCACCATAAGTAACTGGCTGCACAGAGCTGACCTTCTTCCTTTCTCTGAATTCAGATCATTTTGTTCCAGCTTGAACTGAAGTTATCGTCAATGGTGTGAATTTTTTTTGCAAGCTCTAAATTTATTTTATTTACTTTAGAAAAAGTGTCTGCAAACCTACACATAAGTATGCATAAAAGGCAATTCCATTCACAAAGCAACGTTTTGATGCACTTTTGTCTGAACAGGCAGAGTTCTTCAAGACTACAAGGGGAACACCAGCACAGGTATCAGCACTGGGGGAAAGCTTTAGCATTTCAGTGGAGTAAGTATCCTTCTGAGGTAGAAAAAAAAGTGTATATATAGTCCTGGGCAACTTATTGTTGGTATCCCTGCTTGAGCAGAGGGGTTGGACCAAATGACCTCCAGAGGTCTATTCCAACATCAAATCTTCTGTGACTGTGTGAAATGGAACAAGTTCAGATTTGATTCCCATGTAAAGCCAGGTTAGGAATTTATCATCTAACACATCCTTCCCATCCCCACAGATGCTGTTAAAACAACCAGATGTTGTGAAAGCAGGACTCATCCAGCTGGAACAGGTAGCTCCAGACTACTGGAAGAATCATTGGTATTTTTAGCCAGGAAGCATGAAGTTATGCAGCTATTTGAAAATTTGCATTTAATTTACAGATTAAACAAATCTAAAAACCTCAACTATCTGATAAGTTTTGAAGGTAGTTGCTCAATTTGAGAAAGCCTGAGCTGACTTTTCACACTAAGGCCTGGCCTCTGAGGCCTGAAGAGGGGGAGATGGTTTTCTGCCCAGCTCCGTTCACACAGCACTTCACAGCCATTATGAGTCAAGCCACAGTCTGGGACCAGTAACCTTGAGCATGATCCTGGGTTATGTACATGAGTTTGAATTAAGGGAGTCAAGTAATGCCAGGAATTCATCCAGTTATTCTGGCAACTCCAGGTCCTTCCACTCTGTGCTTGCACTGGGAGTACAGTGGGAAGCAGTCACCCAAACAAGAGCCATTAACACAAAAATGTTTAATGAAGGAGACAATATTTTTAGCTTTCAGGATTTGTGCTTACCCTGGTGATCTGAATGTTGTTCAGTTGCTGCTGCCAGTGGAGAATGCTTTCCATCCTGTGCACCCACATGTTGATGTTTCCAACCAGGACAGACTTGCCAACCCGTTGAACTAATGTGCAGAGGGATGTGTAGAGGGTCTGCAGCAATTCCCGTATTAGCCTGATGTTCTGCTGATCTTCAAGGACTTTGGAAGAACAGGAAAGGTTAAAAATGGGAACTGTCAAAATCCTTCTCTGAATCTACATGTTTCTCAGGCAAGTCAAGTTATTTGCTATAACTTCACAGGCCAAGAGAGCCAGCCTGTGCTTTTCTTTTTAGAGGAAAGCACTTAAACATTAGCCAGTCACAGCAGGTTAGACAGCAGATGGAAAGAGAGCCTCCCAGGATAAGCAGATGAGATCTGCCATTTCTGCAGCACTTCCCATTTCCAGCGACTGGCAACCAGCCAGTTTTCCCCTCTGATACTGTACAAGAGGTTATCTGTGTGCACCTCTTCCCCATCTACCCCAGCTAATGTGCATTTCTCATTATGTTTAATAACAGGGTGCTCTCAAGGCCCAGTCACAGCTAAACATCCATGAGAGAAGTGCCACCCTGAACAGGTTCACCCCTGAGCAGGTGAAGACACCCCGCCAGAGCAGTGGGAGTACTAGGTACAGCACACTGCCAACAAGGCAGCAGCAGAGACTGCAGATATGCCCAGCCAAGGGCAGGAGCAGCCACATCTTCTGCAGTCAGAAATAGGACTCAGTAGGATGCAGAAGGGATGATAGTGAGGAAAGCTGGAAAAGGAGGAGTCACCTCTCAGATACCCACCAGACTACAGACATTTCTTCCCCTCCCCCCAAGTCCTCTTCTGAGAGAAAAGAAAGCAGAACTGCACTACAGAAATAAGCAGTGGTGCCCCTCTTCACCCATTTTGCATTGACTGACTATTCTCAAGGATGTGGCTCACCAAAGTACATCAGATTAAATCAGACTCCCCCTCACTGTTTCCATTTCTTACCTTTCTGAACCACTTTTTCCAAAATGTTCATGTAGTTTTTCTGGGCAATGCCACTCAGTGACGTCAGCTGAGACTTTGCTATCAGCTCCAACAGCTGTGGATAAAAATAGAAGTTGCAAGTCTTAGAGCGCAGAGATACCTTTCTAATCTTGACTCCTAGTCACATGACACAGCAAAACAGTCCAGAGACTTGTTTGCTGCTTGAAAATAAAAAGGAGACAGAACAACAGAGCAAAGTAACGCAAAGGGGAAGGAGAGCCGGGCCAAATAATTAAATTCACATCAAAAGAGGTGGGGGGAAAAAAAAAAAAGGATTTAAATTATCTTCAGCGGGGGGAAGGGAACTTGGTTTCATGGTTCAGAGATGCAGAGAAACCTCAGAGTGGTGCTTGGACTGACAGCCGCTATTCACACCAAGGGAACAGCGAACGGCCAACGTCACCATCCTTCACTGGGGCATAAACAAGCAGTGTCATAAGGGAACACAAGCAAATGCCTGTTTGGATGGGGATATTATTGATGGAGCATTAATGAGAATCAGACTCCACAATTTACGTCAACTCCTGGGTTGCATGGGTTTTGTCAGAGTGCTGTCGCCACAAGAGAAAGGTTAAGTACGGGAGGAAGAACAAAAATCCTCCCCACAACAAACCCCTACTCCCCCAAGGTTTCCTCCCTTGTTCAGCTCTAACAGACCACCTTTCCCTGTCTGCCCTGTTTACTTGTTAACCTCTCCTAATGAAAGTCTTGTTTTTACTTTTGGTTAGAATTTACTTCCCATCGCTGACCTCCTGAGTCTTGAGCAAGCTGAACAGTGAATTTGGGCTGCATTTGCTAAAGGAAGCATTTCCCACAGTGAAGGATGCTCTCTCCTCCCCATCTCTGTGCCACAAGAACAGTTGTAGAAGTTTCCTATGGATCATGCTCTGCAGAACATGTGGCCTGTGATCTTACAAGCCTTTCTCCCTTCCCCCAACATTATATAAATGCACAGACTGTCCACATGTCAGTCCATTTGTTTTGGATGTACATAGTCTTCTGTTTTAATTTAGAAAGGAAAGGAAAAACCTTTTATGCTACAAATCAATCAACACGTTACCACATGACCAGCTTATTAATCCTTTATCATCTGCAGCTCCAGTATCCCATTGCTGGCACCACAGAGTCCAGAGAAGGTGCAACTACTTGTGTGAAGTAACTAAGATGGCTTTTGACTAGACTTGATAAGTCATGAGCTGAACTGTTTGCCCTGCTATAAGAATGACAGGAATGTATCCAAAAAGTCACCGGCAGCTTGCCATGAAGCAGGAGCTGAGGGAGAGGTATTACTGCTGCCTGCTCTGCTCATCTGGGGCACTGGCATGTGACTGCCACTTAGGAGCAGTGAAGTCACCTGGAGTGACCAGTCTCTTCTTCTGTTTAATATCCAGGCCAACACCAACATCAGATGGCTTTGAGTTTACATTCTATTAATATCTTGCACCTCACATGACCGAAAAAAAAAAACCAACAAAACCCCAAGATTAAAAAAGACCTGCTGTAACTCCTGTGAAGGGCAGGCTGCTTGCTTGCTTGGCTTGTTTGGAGGAAACAGGAGATGCAGGAGAGCTGGGTAATATTTGGTGCACAAGCATCAGTGGATTTTCTGGCTGTATCAGCTAAATGAGACCACAATAACTAAATACTCCTAAAAATAAGGCAGCTTGCAAGATGTTTGAAAAGCTTATAAAAGGTCTTTTCTTCATTCTTTTATATACAGAATGAGAGAGTATGGAAAAAACCCAACCAATGTCCCATAGTAGTCTGTAATACTCTGCTTACCCTAAACTGTTTAGCCTTCAGACCTTTGATTACAGTGATCAATTTGCCAGACTCCATCTGCACACTGGCCACACATGCACCCAGATCAGCTCATCTGTGCACAAACAACTGCTGTCTCCAGATTGCACTGTTCTGGAACTGGCACAGAGACAGCTTCCTCCAGGCTGGGTGTTAGCAATATTGTGCCCATTACTAAAAACACCAAAATGCAGGCAGTGATAAGCATCATGTAATGTAATACCAGAGGAGTTAGACGCCAGGTCCATTCTTTTAGAAGAACAAGGATAAAAATCTCACTTCCTCGAAGAATGCTAAATTGGTACAAAATTAATTTAGCCAAAGGAACAGATTCAAATTTGCCCTGTGTTTATCAAGGTTCAATTTATGTTCAGAGAACCAGCTCAGATATCGTGTGTCACCTCCCTCCTCCTACAGCAATAAACACAGGATGAAATTCCATATGAAAACTATGTTGTGAATACTTCTAGGGCTACTCCACTCCCCAGAGACCGCTGACTGAAGCAACTAGCTAGTCCTCCAAATCAAAAGATGTATTTTATTCTTCTGTACTCAGAAGAATAATATAATACACAAAACCCAGGTAAAGCAGTACAGTTCATTTGTGCTCCACATCCTCCAGTGCATTGGAGGTATTTTAGTGTTGGCACAGGCCCGAGTATGGTCTCAGTTAATTGATTAACAAATTGGGGTCTACAGCAGTATAAAAAATAAATCAATGTTGCCAGTTGCATAATACGGACTAAAGCAGACCGATGAATTCAGATTAATGCTGAGTAGGGTAAAAAGACTAGAGAGCCGCCAGCGTGTGTTATGATGTGGCTGCATTAAGTCCAGCCCACGCTCAACTGAAAGGGACAGATGGTAGGAGAGAGTGCACAGGGAAAGGTTAAGAGCAATTTTAAAAGGTCTGCTTTTCAAATACACAAAGTAATTGCATTCCAGCCGATTTTAACTGGAGCTGGGAAGTCTGCAACACCTCTAGAAAACAGGGCATTAGATCCAAATTCACTCTTCCAACTCCTCAGAAGTTGAGAAAGGTGACCCGGTAGCTCCACTAAAAAAATCCTTCCCACACTCTTGCCCCTAGCTTATTTGCTAATCAGAGGTCTGCCAGAACTACAGAGAGAAGGGAAGAGATGCAGTGGGCTGTCCCAGAGCCTCTGCAAAGCTGGCAGAAAGCAGCATCTTCCACAGCAGGACAGTAACCTGCTCACTTCCCAAGTGCAGTAGGTCTCCTGCTCAAATCACCAGCCATCAGCCTGGAGCAGGCACTGCAACAAAGCCTCTCAGCTTCAGCAGCAGAGCAGATATTTCTCCTTCCATAAACACAAGATAAAAAATAGCAAACAGAACAGTGCCATGTGGGAGGGAACTAGGGCCCCTGTTTCAGGGCCATGAAAACACTGCTGGGCACCCATGACTACTGTGTGCAGCATTGCTTAGACCTGCTACAGCCAGATGGCACTTTGGCTACAGTCTTGGTTCAAGACAGGGGTGTGCAGGCAATCCATACCCCAAATAACCACTGCTGGGGCTTACAGCACACAAAGCCAAAAAATCCTCAGCAGTCCTGCTGTGCTGAGCAGGAGAGTACAACCTTAACTCAAAAAGGGAAATGCTCTGTAGTGATTAAAATCACAAGTCTTAAACTACTGAAATGTAAATTCCCAGCTGAGTACCTCAAGCCAGCTATATGAAAGCTGGGCTCTACTGTGTGGGGATCCGTAAGTTCCTGATGGTTGGGGATGTAAGTTCTCACATCTGGACTACTTAGAAAAAAAGTACCACAATTAAAAATTCCTCCTCCAGCCCCACCTTGCTCTCACAGCCCTTCACTTTCTGTGGCTGAAATGTCACACTGACTGTCAGCTGACAGGTGGAGGAAGAGCAAGGCGAGTTATAGTGATTTATAGTGCAGGTGCTGACAGATCTCCATGAGACAGCATCCAGCTGATATTCGTTCAGGACAGTATAAATCCAGGACTCCTGGAGCTAACTGCTATTAAAACTTAAGAAGCAAATTTAAGAGACTACTTTAGAAGGCTGCACACAACCTAGATCATGTTATTCCAGAAGAGCTGTGCCCAGGCAGCTTAACCTGACCTAAGCTTTTATGATCAGGAACAGCACCTTCCCTTGAGACTACACAACCATCATATGAGAAATCTCTTTCTGAAGAAGCGGCTTGCAAAACCTGTCATCTGAACACAGTGTTCCTGAAGGAGAATGAACAACTTCTGGGCTGAAGGCACCTTTATCTCTGCTCCCATTAATTTTGCTTACAGAATGCTTCCAGTCTTTTCATTAAATCTCTAAGATCAGAGAAACCAGGGCTGCTTCAGACCAGCAACAGTTTGGGTCCTCTGGGTCAATCACACAGTTCCTTATTAGCCCTAGAAAGGGAACACTGATTGTTCTGTAACATGTAAGCAGATGCATTAATTTGAAGGATCAGCAAGACCAAGTCATGGCACCAATATCTATAACCTGGCACTTCCAGAGCTGTACCAGCAGACTATCAAGACAAGATTGATGTTGGTGGAAAATTTCTCCTGCTCCAGTTACATGGACTCACTGGCTCCAGCTGATGGTATTGACCCATAAAAAATACCTGCCAAGCTTCTTGCAGCTCACACCTCCACCCCATTTGAAGGAGGTGCCCATTTTATCTGTGCACCATTAGAAACTCCAAGAACTTAGTTTGCGTGTATTGCAAGCAGAAACTTCTGTGACAAGAAAGCAAACACTGAAGACACTTAAGCACTGTTCACTTAAGTTCAGAGAAATTCAGAAAGGTGAGTTCATGTTAAGCCTGAAAGCCCATTTTGCTACCAGCAAGTGATGCAGCTTATTTCTCTATAGGGCAAACTTGGGTGTAGCCAGCAGAACCTCACACCTGCAGACGTTTCTCTCCTTTCTTCCCCTATAGACATAATCATATTCTTTTCCAGCCTCCAATTCCAAACTCCCCTCCTTGAAAAGCATTTGCTTGATGAATTAAGTAGCGTGACATTAATATCAGATACCCTGAGCACTGAGTGGAACTAGAGAGAACAAGGAGAGGGAAGAAAAGGAAAAATGTTTTGCCTGCCAACATTCAAGGCATTTTCCATGTGACAGATTGCCCATCTGTGTGCTCTAGGAGGCCTGCGACTTGCAAAGGACCATAAACATGATCCACATCTAGGCAGAGCTTTTCATGAGTAAATCTGGCATATAAGGCATTTTATGAACTACTATCCACTGGAGACTTGGCCGATACAAGCCTTTCATTTTAAGAAGTCAATTTTATAATTTGATCCATGGTACCAGGTTTAATATCGTCTTTAAACTGCCAAACCACAAGTCAACCTCAATTAGAAAGCTTCATACTTCTCAGTAGTGCTGTATCTGTAAAACTGCTGGGGGAAAGCTACTCTTAAAAGCACAGAGGAGAAGTAATTTGTAGAAACAAGGATACATGTCAGCTTCCATAGCCTTCAAAACTGCTGTTTTTCATAAAAGCTTCCCAAATCTGCTGTGTATGAAGTCCTCATGAGAAAAAGAGAGAAGAAGGTCAGCCTGAGCTTCCCCACCAGACCACACTGACTTCACTGAAATTTAGGTTTGCTCTTCAAAAAAATTTAGTGGGACTTCTGCTCAACCATTTCAGTACCATAAGAGACACCCATCACATTGGGCTGAGCAGCAGAAGCCCATCACATGGCAAAGCATGACCCGAGGCCATGTTTAGCAGAGGTCTTTGGAGTTCTTCACTGTCATAAGAAAGTCTGCCAAAGGGTATCTGCAGCACTAAACAAGTTTTATTTTACATTCCTTCTTTATACTTGACCATGAACTGTTCCTTCCCCAGTAATCCCCCTGAAGATGACACGGCTCTGTGTATGTGTGTGTGTATATATATATACACACCTATATATCTCCACTATCAGGAAACACCAATTACCTCAGCACTGGTGATCACCTCTGCACAAGCAGGAAAACAAGTTTTCCCAAGATCAGCAGAGCTAGGACAGCCTGAGACTACATGGACTTGGATCCTGCTTTGCCTCCCCCAGAATCCCCACTCATTGCCACCACTCCTGCAGTGAGATATCCAAGTGACTGCCCTTCCTACACAGCCAGTGGGTCATCACCCCCAATGCCTGTACCCTTCCCAGGGTGACAGAGGTTTTCAGAGGTGACTTGTCACCTAGACGACCTAGATGAACAAATCAAGGTGGACTTGCTCAGATAATTTCTTCTTAAGCACTTTTCATGACATTTGACTCAAAGGGAAAGCAATACCACTGCTGCTTGCTCCAGAATCTAAAACCTGAACAGCTGTTGCCTCACCAGTGATCAGCTGCTCACAAGATATGAAAAGGAGCTGTTCATAAACAGCCTCAAGTTAATAACAGGTTTTTTTAAAAGCTTATTGAATTCCAAACCTTGCTAAGCATTCTGAAATTTAAGATCAATTTGCAGATCATATGCAGATAAACATACAAGCATCCACAGCCCTCAGGACAGTAGGTCCCCTGACCACCTCCTTGGCCACCCCGAGCTAAAAGAGAAACCCTGACCTATTATGCAAAGCCCGAGCATGGGGAACTTCAGGCTGATGACTTCTTCCTACCACCTAATGGCGTCAGGACTAAACAAATGTTTCACCCACTGAAACCACTGCCAGTCACAAAGGATTAAGAGCAACCATGATCCTTAACAGAGAAGTTAAGATCAGTGCCACCAAGAGGTTCAGCCCATCCCCTCATTCTCAAAGTGCTCAGCTCTCCTGAGTCTCTCCTGTATCACCTCAATGGAGACAAAGCTCCTCAGACCAGAACTTCCTGCATAGAGAGGTCTCCACTGCCCTATGGCCTCTGCAGAGAGCCCATGTTCTTTTTCAGAAGCTGAACTGAAAACTCAGGAATTAGAAGCCAAGTTTTCTGGGTTTCAAAAGTGAATGACACAATTGATAAGTAGTAGGAATGCTAGGTTAAGGACAGCTCATCATCTACATTATCACCACTTTCCCCTCTTTCCATTTTAACAGACTAAAACCAAGGTTTTGGGCATCTATCCACATGCACAACTTCCATGAATTACTTCATACAGCAAAGCACAACACACCCACTTGCATGCTCAGACATCTTTTCTTTGCCAGTGCTTCCCATTACCCAACTGGTGTTCAGTTCAGAACCTCCACCAGCATCACAGCAAAATAAACCCTGGACTTGGACTCACCCTCACAACATAGTTGAATCGCCTGGAATCCAGGATAGCACTGGAGAAGTCAAGCCGGTTGAAGGCTTCTCCCAAGGTGCAGTAACCATGGCGCTGAGAAGAAAAAACACCCTGGGTCATATTTTGGCAGACTTGAGTCCAGACAGCACCAGGCAGACGTGACCTAGGGCAACTCAGTTTAGCAAGCTGATGGGTACAAACCATGGGAGCAGCTCACAGCCAGAGGAGGCAGGCCTGGCTCCCACTGAGCTGCACTTACTGACATCAAGAGTGGGCATGGCCCCATGTAGATTATGGTAGTTTCCCGAGAGAGACCCAAGCTCTGCTCATGACCCATGAATTTACGTGTGAGAATGAGCCACACATTCCTGGGGTTCAAGATATAGTGTGAGTTCAGAGCAGTCTCGTACAGCCACTTCTCTCCATGAGTGCAAGCGAGCCGTTGTGATGAATTCCAATGATTTTCCATGTTAGGACTGTACTGGGTGAAAGCCAAGAACAGTATTATGGCTTGGCCTGCAACTGGCTGGTTTTTTTTTAAATGAGGGAAGCAAACAAGTCATATTTTAAACACATGTACAAAGCCTTGTACATCAAGCCCTGGATCCCTGATAGGGGCTTAAAATCATTACTGAAATTCCAGCCACAAGCCAGATCTTCCACTTATCTCTTAAGAGCTTCTGCTGATTTATATCAGCACAGGATCTTCCACTGCTTGTAAAAATCAGTAGAAATGAGAACAAAGAACCTATAGAGGCACTCACCTCTTTTGTGCTTCCCTTGTGAACATAGATCCACTTCTCCTGGTGGAAATCTGTTTGGACAAAGACATTTTGCTCTGTTAATCTTCCACCTCAGAGAGCTGTATCTCTGCTCATAAAATTCACTGTCTTTTAGTACAAATTAACTTATTTTGTTTACACCACCACACTTGAAACCAAATCTAGCGACTTGCTGAGCTGCTTTGTTTCTATACAGTTTCATTTGAGACGGTAGCCCTAAGCCTTAGAAAGGGCTTCTGTTTCATTGACACAGCTCAAGACTCTAAATGTTTAATCTGCCAGCCACAGATATACCATAGCGTGTCCTCTTCTTTGGTCCCAGACAGTAAGTGTGGCTGACAGCCAGGTTTTGTTGTTATTGATTTTTATTAACTATTTATTACCTTGGTTACAGGCCTGGGATTGTATGTCAAATTTGAAGTTGAGCAAAAATGTCATGAGACACCAGGCATGTAAGAGAGAGCTTTTAGCAGTGAGGTCAGGCTCAGAGGAGCATGCTTATGCTTGCAGCTAACTTGCTAAAAAAGAAAAAACTATGTGGGACCAAAATTTTCCTATTTCTAATTGCCCCTCCCTTCCCTAAGAATGGGAGTTGCCCCATCCATGCCCCAAAATAACTTCCCAATACCCAGCACACACTAGCTCTGTTTGCAGAAGAGCTTATGCTATAAGCAGTTATGCTGCTCAATCCCTCTCCCACCCCATTTTCACATGGGCTTTTGACCCTACTTCCATGACACACTGGCAAATTAACAGCTAGTATAAAACAAATTCTCCTCCCCATCCTGCTGGACTCCTTTCCATAAAGAAAATATTGAGCTCCCAGAGCAACCCGTAAATTAATGAACTGAGGCTACAGAATGTACTCCTGCCTGGTACTGTAAGTCCAAGGACAAACCCAGTTTCAGTTACAGGCATGCTGACCCTGCATCAAGCCCTTTTTAATGGTAGGTCACAGCAGAATCCAGCCAAAACTGTCGTGGTAACATTTATTTGTTCAGAGAAATGAATAGACTGAGGGGCCAACTTTTGGCAACAGTTTCCAAAATCCTGGGGGGTGCACAATGAGTTAATAGCAGTGTGGGAATTGTAACTCATTTCCTCTGGCTATGTTTACATTTGTAGCCTTCACATGTAGCCAGTACCTATCTTGCAATCAGCCCAACGCAGACCTCGCTGTCCCTGCAGGTTCCCCCGGGTCCTCCCCCAGTGCCCCATCTGAGACCCTGGCTGCTCCCTGTGTGTACAGAAAGATTTCAAGCCTTCTATTGTTTTGAGCGAGCTGAAATCTTATTTCATTTTTCATGCACTCCGCACACAGAGATAGGATCAAAGCTTACATTCAGGCTTGTAGCCTCCAGTAATGTACATTAGTGCTCAACATGCATATGGAAGGAAGAATAAATTTAGCCCGTTGTGCACAAGGAAGTCTACAGGGGGAAAAAACTGGAACTGGTTCATTTGAATGTACCATAGGAAAAAATTACCCTCCTGACAAACAAATGACAAAAATCTGAACACAACAAGCACAATTCCTCAGAACAGGGATTACTAACTGGGGCATAAATCTTCATGTTAAACTGTATCCAAGTTTTCTACTTAGGTCAAACATGGGCGCAAAGCCCTTCAAGACTCTAGAAGGCTCTTCATACACTGTGCAAAAATAATAGATGTGAAGCATTTTCCATTCTCCTGCAACAACTTTTGTTTAAAAAGAAGTCCAAAAAGATGTCTTACATTGAGTCTTGGCTTTGTTATTCAGCAGGTCTTTTTTTCTCTTCTTGGCAGCAACATCATAGTTTATGGTGTTGAAGAGATTCTCTTTGTTGTGATCATCTTTTTTACAAAAGCTGTGAATGACACAAAGCAAGGGTTCTGTTTATTTCTGCAGTCTGTTGAACACTATGTTTCCTGCAAGGAGAGAAAATACACAGGTTTTTATTGCTGTCTCCAAAGCTGCCTCCTTGCAGGCTGACCTTGAGAAGTAGTCTGCACACAGTTTCAGCATCCAGTAGTGGTATTTTTAAAGGAACCTCTGGTGTCTCAACCCTGGGCTAGCCACGATACCCATGACAGGAGCAGGTAACACAGATTGCACAGTTAGTGCTGGGACACTGCTGAGAAATGTTCTTTTCCACTCTTTAACCTGTTTCTATCCTTAAGTAACGCCATATCCTCCTAGTGTGTAGGTAGCAGATTGCTCTGAGCCAGTCAGACTGCTACGGAAGGACATATTTAGACATCCCTGAGGACATATATATGCACTCAAAATATTTATTAACAAAAGAGTTCCTACAAAATACTATTTCAAGGTTACAGGAAAAGCTTAGCTGAGGTTCAGACTTATCTGATGGTTTTCCAGACCCTGTATAGTAGTGACTACACAGATAACAGCTAAGATCTCTTGTCCAAGACTGGCCATTGTCTGCTTCTGCTGGAGCTCTGCTGTAACTGTATTATTAGTGAAGGGAGCTATAACCCCTTACTTCCTTCAAGGGCAATGAAAGGCTATCTATAAGGAGGCTATGCATCCACATCCCCACATTCTGCAGACCTGCAAATCAGCAGATCCAAGCCACAACATGAAAATGAGAATCCTCTGGGCAGCCACAGAGCTGCTGCAGAGATCCCTGGGGGTGGCAGGGGAGGGTAGCACCTACCAGGGGCTCTCAGCAGAGGCCCCAGCACACAGCCTGCTGCCCAGAGCTGTGGTATGCCTCGCAGGTGCCACGGAGAAGACAGGCCATGCATCCAGGAGAACAAAACAGAGCTGCCCCCACTGCTCTAGCAGCTCAAAAGGGATGAAATGTGGCTGTCTGCAGGTCTGAACTCAAAGAAGGGTCCCAGGCACCTCGCTGCACCTCTCAGCTGCTGTGGCTCAGACAGCCCTGGAGCTCTGACAGGTGCCAAAGTACGCTGCTGCTGCTTGCACCCCTGGGCAAGCTTCCTCTGCGACAGCCATGAGGACCCTTACGCAGGCAGGAGGCTTCCTGTACAGGCCATGTGTTTACACTGCTTAGTCTCAAACAAAAACCAAACACCGGCACCATACCAAACACACCTCTGACAGCTATTCAACACAGTCTCCTGCAAAGGAATGAAACCCGTAGGACAAGGCCTCTTGTTTCCCCTGATCACTGGCTGTCTGCATGGCCACACAATCAGCATACGCAAAAGTCAAGTGACCAAGACAGAGTTTCAGCCCCAGGAGGAACCCAGATCCCCTCTGGCAAGATCCAGATGGACGTTCTGATTTGGCACCTGCACATGGCCCCAGAGATGGAAGAAACCTCTCCCAGTTTTGGAACACCATGACCCTCGGCTCCCCCTTCCTACTCCATATCCCCCTTGCAGGACATCCGAGCTGTGGAGGAGGCACCACCACAACATTGTGGAAGGGGAAGAGCAGCAGCACTGCAGGTGGACAATATTCACAGAAACAACAGTTTGGGGAACCCGACACTTCTGCCAGCTGCAGCTTGCTTAGAACCACCTAAACTGGAAAACAGAACATCTCAGCTGCTCATGTACCCCATCCATGCTGCTTTCTGCTGCAGGGACCAAAACCTGAGAACAGAATACGGCAGTAAGGAAGAAGCTGTTTTGGGATATCCAAGCTTATGTTTTACCATGGTTGCACAAAATCAATAGGGGGTCAGGTTAACACGCCCCATGCAGTGTCAGGATCTGAGCCCAAGAGCACAAGATGGATCTGCTTTAAATCTCACATGTCAACAGCACACCCTTGCCTGTTGACTTCCTACTGAATGACTCTGTAATCTGAAACCACCATAACAGCAGCAGTGGACGAACTCCAGCATGGGAGGCAGATTATTTCCCTGTTTATGTACTGCCAGGTTTCCACACACTTCTCCAGGGCATCTTGACAGGTTGAACAGTTGGGCACCTGGACCTGGCACTGCAAAGACCTCAGCCCGGGGCCAATACATCACCTCCTTGCTTTTAAATGGGAAAAGGGATGCGTAAACCATGCTAAACTCAGTATTCCCAACACACTACCATCAGCCAGACATTTTTCTACCTATTTACAAATTACAAACCTAAACTTGATTTTTACTTACAGCTTGCGTGAAAGAGAGCAGGAGATATCTGCTACATAAGCTTCCTTGCACAATAACACCTCAGCAGTGGTTCACAGCAAATCCCTGCTTACTCCTAGTCCCTTTGTCATGGGCATTCCTGATCCATCCCTAGGCCCGGTGGCAGCAACCCCAACCCTGGTAGCACACAGTTGAGGAGAAGATGCAGCTCTGCGAGAAAAGTTTGGTTTTGACAGGAGCGATCTGGCCCGAGCCCACGACACCCACGCGCTGCAAAAGCTTCCTGCCCGCACCATCTTGGGGGTTTGTTGATGTTTTGCAGCCAGATTAGTCAAGCAGCACGTAAGGTACATTACTCATGGCCTGAGGAGGATTTATGGCTTCAGACACATCATCCTTCCCAGCTCGAGACCGGGAAGCCCCAAGCAAGGTTGTTTTGGGGGGTAAGGGTGGGCAGCCACCTCCAGGGCCCCCAGGAGATGCCCGGCGATGCTCCCCGGGGGCAAAGCCCTCTGGCCGCTGGGCAGGTGAATGTTTCACCTTTTCCTCGATTTTTCGCCGCACTCCGTAGCCGTAAGGACGGCCCGGCCGCCTGGGCAGGAACAGCCTCCACAGGGACGTGGGGACCCCGCCAGGGGCTGGGTGACCCCCGTTCGAGGTTCCCTTTAGGCCCGGAAGGGCCGGCGAGCCCTTCCGCCGGCAGGGCCGGGGTCACCCACACAAGGGCCTCGCTCCGCCGACACCGGGGCGTCCCCTGAGCCGGCCCGAGGCAAGGAGCCCCGTCCGCGCCTCACAGCTTCGGCCCCCGGGCCCCCCC